>JARFNW010125743.1:0-12157 GCA_031763155.1 Dirona albolineata
GAGAGAGAGAGAGAGAGAGAGAGAGAGAGAGAGAGAGAGAGAGAGAGAGAGAGATAGAGAGAGAGATAGTGTCATGCAAATGTGTGATGTCAAGCATTGAAGCCAATTAACATACTCATGAAATTGAAGCTCTGCCTCTTTGGTAAGATGTCCAGTTTCTAGAGCTGTTGGGTGAACACCTGGGGCTACAATACCATATTGTCTGGTCTTGATATGAGTAATATTGAACAGTGTATTGCTTCTTGTACCAAACAAGGTTTATTGGGACAGTGGGCTGATCCCCTGCTCACCTTAAAAATCTTGATCCATAGATTTTCCAGCTCTGTGTCAGGCCATGTGTGCAAGTGAGGCACAGACTTGCATTTAATCGGGATACTTTTTTTCCAGGGTATAGGCATCGATGCCTTCTGCCTTGTACATTATCCTCGGCCAGACACAGAGCTGGTCCCTACACTGTTTAATTACTGTACTATTGTGAACAGATAACAAACAAACAAAAAAATGTAGCCTCTGGGTTTCAACCATCAGCTAGGAACTGTGGGTATTTTACTTACAACCAAGAGGCATACCCCTGCCCAAGAAAGGTAAGGTAGCTAGTCTAATCATATTTACATTCAAAGTTTCAAGTCAGAATCTAGCTTGAAATTTGTCTTCTTTTGTTTTCCCTTCAAAGATGCTGTGAAGGAAAAGAAAGCAAATTAAGAAAAAAAAGGTAGACTAAAGAATTTTTTTTTAAAAGAAGAAATATTATATTATTATCGAAGTAAAAAATAATCATCTTAAAAACAAATAAATGAAAATTAATGGCGATGAGCATTGTAGGCAAACATATTCGAAATATTTGTGATATGAATATATGCGATCTTTTCCCTAAACGTTGAGGAATCAATCTGCCCAGACGTTTCTCAAGGGGAGTGTGGGTATGTGTGTGTGTACGGGGTGGTTTAATGGCCCCATGGAGTATACTTCGTTGTCTAGTGTTGGGGACACGAAGCAGGGAGGTTGGTGGGTGGGGAGGGGGCAATTTGTCTGAACAGCGGCGAATGTTGTCATTACACCAAGTCTCTTGAGCCTGCTTGAGGCAGGCATCATACCTGTAGGCACGGCCAGCAAACAACCTCCCCACTCCTTTCCGCGACGGAACTGGCGCTAGACATGGATTGGCGTATGGATGTATGATAATATCATATATGAACATCATATTGTTTTTAACATGTTTTAAAACGAGTTTGCTTTCCCAGACCCCCGCCTCCCAATCCCTTTTTCTGATAGACAATCCAGGACAAGGTATGCACGATTTGTACGCATCTGATTGATGGATAAAGATAACTTTTAAAAATGACAATATCGCGAGTTTTCACCCAAAACGCTTTGGCGAATTTTAACATCGGGAACACAATGATGTACTCTAAGAAGATGTGCTTTTGTTTCAGTCGGGTGCGGGAAAACACGTGAACAGGGTGAGCTGGTTTGATCGTGTTTGTTATGTTGCGACCGATGCAATTTGTATAATGTACTGAAAATATATATTTTTAAAAACTCAACAAAATAAAACAAACAAATTAATTGTACTTCAGCCGATCTGGTTTTTGTTGTCTTTTTTTGTGTCTGGTTTTGTATTGATATCTAGCGCTAATATGACAAATCTATATCTAAATCCGATTTGAAGCGGCAAAATGGGTATTTTAAATCGCCATGTATCATGTCATTGGGATACAACATTCTAATTTTAGATATTATAATACAAGCCTCTAATCGTGGACATGGATTTTGAAACTGACAATTAATTTATACCACAGGGCAAAACGACGCAAAAAGAAAAAAAAACTACCATTGAATGTTTCATATGATATGCCCACGTGCATATCACTGCTGGGTCGTCTGTCGTGAGTTTTACTCACTACCTTTCCATCAATGTTTACTTTTTTCAGCCTGGCAAGACACGCGAGTGAGCCATTTAAACATTAAGATGATGAATTAAATGGAACTTGCAGATGGCTTGCTCAGCTATTAGCTATCTATGTTTAATCATATCCCTTGTAAAGTGGTTAAAATAGATACTCTTGTGTCACTGGATATCATTCTTATCCCACTGTTTTGACCAAACTGTTATTATATTAATGCTTGATAAAACTCACATCAATACAAGTTTGATCAAGACTCGCGAAAAAAAAAATCCAACGACACTTGTGCAATATCTTCCATATATTTATATATTTAATGATAGATCCCTGCTTTACACTAAGCCCCATTGCCATGATGCGGGTTTAAGAAGAAACGCATTGAATTGTGTATTGTAAACGTCGCGTTCAGATGCAGAGGTACCGGTAACACACACTGCCTTGCTGAAAACAACGGACCGATTTGATACCACTGACCACTGAGTCATGTCGCCATCCCGTGTTAGCGTGGCATGCATGGGTTTGATCCTCCCCCCCCCCCTCTGTCGACAATTGTTTTTCTTTCTTGTTTATTTCTCTCACTGGAACTCTACATTTTCATGCCATTATTCTGATTACAATAAGTGCCCGCTCCATATTCAACTATTGCCTTTCATAGGTGTGATCATGCAAGTCTTTTGAAGAAACAAGCATTAAACTACTAAAAAAACCCCTTAAACTTTTACTTTTATCAGAGTGCCAAAAAGTTGAACTGAGATGGAGTTTCTGAGTGTTTGCCAACACCCTGTTCATCATTCTCAATTGGACATTGAGGTTCCCCAAACAATGCTTTACGGTTTACTCAAAAGATTCTAAATATCATGTGTACAAAACCAAGACGCATATTGATTCAATTTCTTTTATATTTATTTTGGAAGCATTCATATGAGAATAAATATATAATCTTTGAGGCATAATCCGATGGAGATATATTATGAATAAATGCATCAAGTCACCACATAATAATGTAGCATTACAATAATTTAATACATGAACAACATATATGCAACAATGTACATTATGGTACATAAGTTTCACTTTTCTTGCTGGTTTGTTCCAATTTCTTGAGTGAAAAAATGCCCAAATATAGGTGTAACTTCAAAATGAAAAGAAAATCGCAGGAACAAGCACAAAGAATGTTTCCGAGTAACCCCCTTCACCAGATAATAAATAGAAATCATACCAACATGAAATGGAACTAAAAAGAAGCATTCTCCTTGAAAACTACCAACTCGACAACATTATCTTCACATTTTTCCACCCACTCGGATCACAAGCTTCTGGCAGCCGTTACTGAATCATAAAGGAAGTCAGAAAATTATCTTTACTTCAAATATGAATAAAGTATTCCCTACCTACTGCACTCTGATGAAACAAGGCAATTTAGGTAATCAAATCAATAAAGTCGGCTAACAATGTCAAGTAACGTAAGGAATGCTTATTCCAACTCATAGGCTTTCTGAGTAATTGCCCATGATAAAATGTATGGATAGGCCTTCACATAAACAGATCACCTCTATCAAGACCAACCGTATCAGCTAGTTTAAAAAAAGTTTGTGGAAACAGGTGTAAAGCAGAGTGGATGAGCAGGACAAACACGAACGGAGGAAAATGTTGAGCACATCCTAGCTAAAGGTATTTACTTATTTGCAGTTAAAATCGTGGCAACAAAAGTTTCATCATTATAATTGGGCCCACAGTCACTTAGTTGGATGAATGCATCAAGTTGCACAAACACTATGTTAACAAACATTGATAAATGATGTAAAACTCACACAGCTGATATTGAACTCATTGATGTGGATATATATGTTTGTTGCATCACAAATGGCAGACTTTGAAATACACAAACCCTAACCCTAACTCTCTACCTTAGTGTGAACAGAGACCCTAACTCAAACCCTAACACCCAACCTTAGAATTGTAAATTACCATGATGCTAACATCAAATGATTATAACCAATGTCACCACTAGACTTAATGCATGCCGTATGGTTTTCATGACCTAAACAACCAAGTTTCATCATTTTATCATATTATGTGCATTAGTAAGTTCTATAAATTACATTTGAAGTTGTAAATATAATTTTTGGACACTGTGTATTCGCCTGTCTATGACACTTTAAGAAGTAAACCATCCTTTGCTGTATATTTGCTTCACTCGTTGGCTCTCTTCGGGACTGAACTGTAGAATTGTCATCAAAGCCTTCATCATCTGTCTTTTTCCATCCGCATCGGTAGATGTTAAAAATTTCAACAACACATTCTTCAAATATTCAAGATTGGCCCCTTCGCGGTGAGACTGCCGTTCAATTTTAGCATTGCGTTCTATCAAGGTGCTGATTTCGTCTCGTAGTTGATTCTCTTTCTGCTTGGCGAGAGCATAATTTTCCCTCAGACTAGACTCCATCTCCCTTTTCTGTTTGCGCAAAATGGATATTTCAACATCAGTCCTTGCTTTCTCTTGTGAAAAATGCAAAAGGGATGCCTCACTTTGAACATCTTTGGGTAAATTTAAAAGTTTATTGACTGCTATCAATTCTTCTGATTCTTTTTCATATCCTTCGTAGTTTCTGTTTCCAACTTGTGAGTCATACGGAAAATGATCTATGTGAGAACCAAAGCTACTATCAAGGCCTTTTATTTCTAAGATTTTCTGAATCTCCTGATCCTTTTCCCGCAATAGAGCCAGAGTCCTGTCTCTCTGTTTCTTTAATTCCAGTTCCAACAGGCTAATTTCCTTCTGATGACAAGATTTTTGCTGCAAAAATTCCATCTTCATTCTATCTTCTTGGGCTAAAAGGGCTTTGCTCAGGCTGTCTACCTTCTTCTGAATCTGACTAGTCTCTTCCTGATAATGTAAATTAGACATTCGAAGCTTATTCCTCATGTCCAAATTTTGCTGCTTAAGTACGTCTGTCTCAGCTGTAGCAGATTTATCCTAAATAGAGAGGAAAGAGAAATAAAAAAGAAATGCATTTAAAAAAAAAATCAAAACCTGTGTGATTTTCATTTGTTCACAATGATCTCATATCTTTACACGACCTTCTTCTCTCAGGACAATGTGATTACGCAAAACATTGGTAACAAAAAGCATTTATTGGGGCAAAGAACTGATGTTTATAATTGATTCCATGATGTGAAAAAGACAAGAAACAATTCGTTCTATGGTATTGAAACAACCTGTACCATCTCCTATTCCACCAATATTGAAACTTATAGTTATTACCCTAATAGGGCATATCTTTTGACGGAGTGGACAAAGCAAATATCTAACTCTCTTGATAAAAGTTGCCCACTGAAAAAGACTTAAAGAAACATTTCATTCAAAAATTTTGATGTTGTAGCTCCTTGTAAGCAATCTATCTGGTTATGCAAATTTCACGTTTTTCACCCCTTAATAGCGTGTTTTACCATATCAAAATAATCCTTTCTCTCTCAAACCTGTGTTTTACTGTATCAAAATAATGCAATCTATCATAAAACTTTGGTCTTAGAATACTTGCGACAAAACTTGCGTCTGTCTGTCTGTAACATTGCTGACCATGAGATTAGAGTGCCAGACTTGAGATCGTGAGATCCCGGGTTCGAATCCACTACCAATACTGAGTCGATGGGATAGACTCTAAACACATCTTTTCCTCACTTGACTCGGGTGTGAATGCGCACCTAGCTACAGACAGAGAAAGATACTGTCAGTATGCTAGTATGATGCAGCCAAACAGGCAGGTCTACTGCATGCCTCAGGGGAGGTCCCTTGTTGCTACTTCAAGTGCCCTATGCCTATATAACCATTTAGAAATGAAAGCGTATCACACCTTGTTCCTTGGCTTCAAGACTGACTGCGCTCTCAACTTGTATCTCTCAAATTCTTCTTTGACTTTCTCCAATTCATTCTTGTATTGCTTGCATGTCGAGGACTCCTCATCCAACTTGTTGAGATCTTTTACAAAAATGCCTGAAAAATCGAGTTAAAAGTATCCAAAATCATTTTCATGTCAATTATTATTCATATTTACGTATTCTAGTTTGTTAATATCCTGTCAAGTGATTTTTACCGCAAACCTTATAGACTAATGTGTTTTTGGTGAAATGAGTGCCAACAATAATACGGAGTAAAATGTTATCTTATCCAATTATAATTCCTTGTGGAAATGTAGGAGACTCTTTTGTCATGCTAGCAAGGGTAGCATTGAAAATATATAAACAAAGCCTGTATTTTCCCCCTCTGGCTTAAATAAAAGGTTACATTTTAAAAATTACTCAAACGCTTTTATTTTCTGACACTGTCAGTTCATATCATGTCTGCGTGTGAGGTAGTAGTAAGCAGATTTCCCTTTTATGCATGAATTTTACTCTCTTTTAATACAATTTGCATTTCTATTTAATGTGGAGTTTGTAGAGCACATAGAGCAGATGACTTGGTCATGAAAATGCCTTATATAAATACTATTCATCATTATTATTATTATAAAAGGCGAATCTTACTGCCTAAACATCCATCTGCCATAGTGTAACGGGGTCAGAGTCTTCATAAATGGAAAAGTAAAGTCCATCATAACCTTGAGGCCCATAGAGCCGGTGCCTATCCTGGTTTCCGTAGCGTGAAGCGGACAGAGTAACAATATGTCACCCTTCTGGATAGAACGCTGGTCTATTGCAGATTACTTACCCAGCTGCAAGCTGGTACCCATTTTTACACCTGGGTCGAGTGAGGCAATTGGAGTAAAGTTTCTAGCCCAAGAAAAGCAACGAAATGGCTGTGATAGGATTCGAACCCACGACTTTCGCCATGAGTGTCCGCTGTCCTAACCACTAAGCCACCTCAATTCCATAACTGGAAAGGTCCTGAGAAAATTGCAAATGAGAACCCTGAACCTTCCCACCACACCCTAAAGTGACTGACTGTATTATCCACTATATCAGGCACACCTCCTAATTGTGGCAATCAAAGCGTTTAATTGTTACATTCACTTACTTGACATCATTACTGGCTTTTCCATTTTTTCAGAGGCAGTTATCAAGAGGTCTCTTAATCGCATAATCTTCTCCGTGATCTTATCCACACTTAAGACTTCGTCTTCAAACTCGGGTTTCCCGTAAGCAAGGTTGGCAGCGTGGACAAGGGCTGAATTCTCCATGTCCAATTGGGTAACCCTTTCCCTCAATTTACTGTAGATGAGTAAATTGAAGCATGAAAGTGGTTGATTTTTATTCCGAAATAATAATTTCAGACATTCAAACAATTAACCGTAACAACAAACAGACATAAAGGGAATGCTTTGGAGGGAGCCACTAATGTACTATTCCCTTTATGTCTTTTACTTTTACTGCACCATTGGCTTTAGTGGGACTCCAATTATCTATCAAATTACCATTAAACCTTCTCAAACAATCATCAGTGATTATGTCAGTGATAGATGAGACATTGCAAAGTGCAAAGTACAAAGTAATGATCATCAATGAGCACTAAACAAATTTTCTTACTTGTCTATGCTATCATCTATATTTTAATCATAGTAGAAACAATAATAATAAAAATATAAAATATTCATACAACTAAAAAAAATAATGTTAATGCAAGTGCCAAAAAGTTTTTTAAAAAAGAAGAAGAAATCTTACTTAATTCATTATAAAAAGTTGTTTTTTTCATTCAGTCCATTTTCTGACATAAAAACAAATTGTCAGGTTCAGAGGTTTTTGGACAACACTCTAAAGAGTTAAAGATAAAATATGGATTTATAGTCTGTATCCCTGCATATGTATACTACAGGTCCAAAGACTTTACATCATGTTAAGAGTCTCAAGGATTCGACATTGGTAGCTTCAGTCAGGATTTGAACTCAGGAGCTTGGGACCTCTCTGTCTGGAATGGAGTAGCCTAACCACTCGGCCACAGACGCAACGAGTCAGAAGTCTGTCAATATTACCTGATGGATTGCTGGTCTTGGAATCTGAGCCTTTCGTAATTGCCCACAGTTTGGGACAGCTCTGACAGCTTTTCCTCTAGACTTGACACTCTCTCTTCACTCTGTTTAGCCTGCGTCTGAAGTTTCACCTCAGATTCAGAAGTCTTGGTCTGTTCTTGATCAACCTGTCTCTGATGAGTATCCTGTGAAATGTATCATGAAACAGTCACAGTGAGACTATCTTTAATCAAACACCTCTATGTTATTAAACAAAAAGAAAAAAAGTAAGCCCTGCACGAAGCTGGTGATGGCCCAAGTTTCTACATCATGAAGTCGACAGATGACAGTTAGTCAGACATCACCTGAAGAGATCACTCCCCAATTCTTAAACCTGGTTCAAATGAGGCAATCACAGCAGTGAAGCACCTTCAACCAAGGATAACAATACCTCGTCAGTTTTCATAACCAGAGTCGATACATAGGAAGCATTACATTATTCATTTTGGCCAGACTAGGGCTTTTATATCGAACAACTTGTTGTTGTTGTTGTTCATGGTCCCGTTCTAAGTATCTGAGTTATTGGCCTTTTTGCTAGCTGAAAAGTCCACATATATAACATCAAGATAGCCATGCTTTAGCAACACAACACAACACAACACAATGCCGACTTAAACCCCCCTTCATCTACGTGGTTAGTGTAATGTATTTGCCACTGTCCCTCCTTGACAACAAGCTGAAACTTATTCTTACTTTCACTCTTGCCATTTCCTGCTGTAGCTCGAGAACAAAGGGTGAAGGCTGATTAGATTTGAGCTCTGCAGCTTTCATGTGGTCCCTGACAGAGGTCAGTTCCTTCTGAAGCTCACGGATCTGACGTTCATACACTTCCGACATCAATGGAGTTTTTTTCCATTTCTCCTCATCGTCTTTCCACATTTTTTTTGTTTCTTCCAGCTGTTTTGGAAGAAATATAAGTAATAAAATAAGGACATGCACGTACGCAGTCAACTTCATAAATGGGATCTGTATGTGGATACATATATCTTCTTTCTTATATTTAAAGTTTCCAAATTCAAATCAAAGGTATGAATTATGCAAAGAAAAAAGTAAAAACATTTTTTTAAAAACTTTGTACGTTTACAAAACAAAATAATCCAGTCTTCCCGATTGATGGGAAATTGCAGAGAGGATGGGGTTGGGGGTGGAGATAGGAGAGAATGAAGATCTCATGATGAGAAAACATTTTTAAAAGACAAAGAATCGCGAGACTACATCTTGCAAAGATAGATTCCCTGAATTTTGATTTCTCTTTTCCAATTTAAACACTGAAGTTTTATTTTTTTTGTTTTGTAGCAAAACAAGGCACTAGTCTATATGTAACTCTTTATATTTTTAGCTTGCTACTTAATATTATTTTTCACATATATATAGTTTTTTCTAATCAACAGATCTCCATCCCCTCCAATTCCCACGCTGTCCAACTTGTGCCTGCCCATTGATGCCATTTTTTTGGTCACCTGTCAAAGGCTGATGGTTGAAACATATCATTGTTTTGTTGTGTCGACCAACTGAGGCTAATTTACATAGCCAATATATTTTCCCTCAGTTCAAAATATGGGGCAGGTCATCATCACTATTTCAACGTCAAACTAAAGGTAGTGACAGTGGAAGTAACAGAAAATTATGACAGCAACAGTAGTAGTTGTTGTCAACAGCGAGAGCTGTAGTGGTAGCAGGAAATATTACCTGACTCGTCAGTTGCTCCTTGGTTGTCCTCTCCCTGGATAAAAGCATCTGCAATTCTTTCAACATGAGGGCATGGTTTGTCTGCTCTTTCTCCCTGTCTAATTGATGGGTGCGTAATCGACTTTTCAGCTGTTGTGGTGTTAGTGTTCGATGGATGGGAAAAATTGGATGGAAAGAGAGCAAGTTGAGGTTCTTGTCTACAAATCATGTCACACCACAAAAAGGAGTTATTATTTTAGATACATTTGGTCTTACATGAATCATATTGATGCAATTAAAGAACATTTTCATTTCATTTTGCTATAATTTCATTCAAAATATCAATTTAATATTTGAAAAGACAGCAAATTTTTAAGTAGACACCAGCAGTACATACAAGCCTGATGATTTTCAAAACATGGTCTATTTCCGGCTATATATATTGGCTGATGAATAAAAGTGCTAAAAGTATATTACAGAGTTTAACATTTGAAAAAAGCGCTAATAAATAAATGAGAGCCTTTATCAACTTTATATGGCAACTGACGCCACATAGATAAAATGGTTGTTAAGTCTGCTTATTCATTTTTTAAAGTTACTCACGTCTGTGACTTGGATTTCGAATCCTTGAGATTGTGTGGACGTTCTTTGTTTCTCTTCAGCCAGTTTTGACTGCAGATCTTCAATCTCTTGCTTTAAAAAAAGGAAAATCGAATAACCATTAGTCTATTGCGAATACTGATTGAACAAAACCAGCTATGATTATGATATCAAAGTACTGAAACTGAAATTGCTAAACGTTTCATCTTTTAATTGGATAAAATGTCACAGATTATACATGCAATATTTAAGTTTCCCCTTCATAAGCCAATAGAAAAGAATCACAACAATAATAGCTACAACAGCAGCAAATAGAAAAATAAAAATAAAATCAGTATAGAATAAATATTATTCAAATCTCATTACTGCATTCTAAAGGGAATGTGAAATTTTTCCACTCGGTCCCCTTCATGCTATAGAAACTGGAATAAGCACTGGCACTTTGGGCCATACAGGACCTACTTACTAAAGGGAATATATATGTGTCTTTTAAGAATTTTATACTCTATATAATATAATATAAAATAAAATAAAAAACCCACAAAAAACCTCACCCCGACAAAATAAAACAACACAAACATCTAGTACCCATCAACAACCCAAACAAAATGTTAAGATATTGTTGAGGTTAGGATTTGTACAAAAACTCACCTTCACTTTCTTTTTGTCAGCAATGAAATTGGCTTCAATCTTATTCTTCTCTTGTGTCAGAGTACTCAAGGATAAGCTTAAAGTCTTGAATTGGTTCTTTAAGGAAGATAATTCACCTTTTTGTTCCTAATTAATAAACAAAAAGATACGTTTTAGAACAATAAAGGCAATGCAATTTGCTAATCAAGTTGACAATAATGGCAAAACAGAAAAGTTGAAAAATAAACAGGAAAAGATAAGTGGAGGACAAAAGTCGGAAAAGGGGTGAATTAACAAACTATAAGAAAAACATATTGAGCCATTAATGAGTATTTCTGCCAGTAAGAAAACACAAGCATGTCATAACTGAAATAAAGATAATAATAATAATAATAATAATAATAATAATAATAATAATAATGATAATAATATTAATCAATAATTTAGGTATTATTATTATTCTAAAACTACTATGATTTATCCCTTTTTTCAACAAGAATTATGAGTCAACACCATTTTGAAGCAATGGAAAGCAACTAACTCACCAAAAAGCATTCAGACTATCATTACACGTTTCGCTACATGCTTCGAAAGTTTTGATGAAAATAATTCATATCATGCCCTCACATGATTGAGGCGAATGGTACAACTCAATACACTACTTCAGCAAAAATATGATTAATGCATTAATAAAACAATAGCTACCTGCACATCAGCACCAACAACTCCAAGTGGGTCTGAGGTTCCATCCTCCTGGGGTTGGCTGCTTGCATTCGGATCATCTTGGGAAGGCTGGTCAATGTGACCAGGTGCAGTCAATACGGCCACACTCGCCTCCAATGCCTCTTTTTCTTTAGTAACACTTTTGTATGCAGCAACGACATCTGTAACAGAGAAAGTACAATTGCTGATGGTGTACATTTTGAAGGCAGTGTATTATCATTTATATCTTATATTCTAATTTTCAAAAATATTTATTTCTCATCATCAGTGCCCGCTAAAAGTTCATACTTCAATAATACAACAGAAAGTTTATAGACAGCAAAATAATTTTGAACTAAGTCAATCAATTTAAAATAAATGATCACCTCGTAGTTTGGCTTTGTATTGCTGTAATTGGTCCCGCTGTGTGTCTATAGTATTCAATAGTTCAGATTTGGATGCTCTTTCCATGATGTGTGCCTACAAATGTTCAAATTTAAATACAAAGCCTAAAATTAGTATCATTGTCCAAAAATGAACATAATTGTGGGCAAAAACACCACCAACAATATTGTAAAATAAACAAATTAAAATGTGTGAAAATAAATGGGGAGGTGGAGGGACAAATGATGGGGAGGTGGGGGGTGGGTG
>JARFNW010125754.1:0-12153 GCA_031763155.1 Dirona albolineata
TACTACTCTCAGGGAACTTGCTCTTTGGCAGCCTGCTCTCACTACTCTCAGGGAACTTGCTCTTTGGCAGCCTGCTCTTACTACTCTCAGGGAACTTGCTCTTTGGCAGCCTGCTCTCACTACTCTCAGGGAACTTGCTCTTTGGCAGCCTGCTCGTATGGATCTTGTAGCCTACTGTGCTTTAGTTTTTGCATTCAAAATTAATAATTGTATCATTGTTTTCATCAAGCGAAGAAACACTATTCTAAAAAATTCATCTCATTTTCTCAGGAATCAAGGACAATAATAAAAAATACAAGAAAGAAATGCTTTATAGTCATAACTTTTTCTTTTTTTTTTAAATATAGGAGTGAATTTTCTTTGATCAAGTTGACCCGTCTGTAATTAAAACAGAAAAGTTCTTGATCTTGACAACATTACAATCCATTGCTAAATAGCATTTCACAATGTCAGCAATAATTAAAAAATGAAAAATACAGTTTTAACAAACTCACAAATTAGGCAAAATAATGTAAAACAATATTTTTTTTAAAGCAGTGGGAAAAAAATCAATGTAATGAAAGTATTACACAGGTATCTTGCCTATATTTGAAACAAGAAATGAAATTGTATCTATTGAAAACAAAAGCATTATTATCCCAAAGATCAAGATGGGGTATCCATATCTTTCATCTTTTTATATATTTATGTAATATATATATATATATATACATATATATATATATGTATGTATATATGTATGTATGTATATATATATATATATAAATATATATTATATCCCAGATTAATTTGAAGGGAAAAAAAATGCAAGTCTGTTAACCGGACACCACTGTAATTCAATTAGGCATGCAACAAATAGAGGACATGTGACATATGTTCATTAGCACCGTTCACCCTCACCATCTTCTCTATATTTTTTATATTTTTTACACTTCAGAACAGTATAGAATTAGAAAGTAGTTATTTTGTTTTGTTTTATTATTCAGAACAGTACATATTATAGTAGGTGTTTTGTTTTATTATCCAAACACTTTCACATGACAAAACAGTGTAGGTATCGGCTAACTCCAACCCAACCACAGCCTCGGACAGTGTACAGTACAGGCATCAAGCACCTGAATGCAGGCACATAGCAGGGAGGCGCCCGTCGCTACCATTACTGCAGAGCTGGAAAATCCATGAAACAGAACAGACACTCAGCCAATATGTTTTATCTTTAATTGTGTGCAGGGTGGAAAGATTGATTACACACTACATTCAGGTTTGTACACATAACATAACCGACAAGTTTTCTACAGGCTTGATATCTAGCCCTAGCCCCATCCCCCACCAGCTATTGGTGAAATTGGGTAAATTTAGCTATTGGAGTGAAAGTGCCTAGTACTTTTCAGATTATCTCTATTATTCACAATATAATTTCAACAACATGATGTAATCGGTATTATGGAGAACATTATAAAAAAATTTTAAAAGTAACAAAGTAGATGCTCAAAAACATTTTTAAACATAACATTTGTACAATGGAGGTTTAAAAATGAACTTTTTGTTAAGTACCAAAAATTTAAGTCCACAACAAGTACAAGAGCAATGATATCAATATCAGTTTTTGTTTTTTTAAACCAGTCGTTCCTTTCAAAAGTTAATTCAGAATTTTCATCAAATGTTTAAGTAACTACAGTAAACACCAAAATTTTATAAGTCACAGCTTCAAAGTCGATGTTTTCCCATGGCATCTACCCCCAACAATAAAACAAATATATAACACTAACACATGCCTAATAAAAAAAGACCCCTTCGTGCTAATATTACTGTCCAGGTTGCTCAAGCTGATAGGAAAAAAAATTGACATTATCTAGAAAAAAAAAAAAAAGTATGTAAACAATAATTGCTGGATTACATCCCTTTGTGAACACAAACATTTTTTATCCGTTTCTACTTAGAATTAGGAGTTTGATCTTTTTTCTCGCTTTTTTTTTCTTTTTTCTTCATGTTTTGATTTTGTTTTCGATTATTCAGTTTCAGAAATAAAAATAGTTATTTACATCGAAGAGCATGAAAAAAAAAGAATAGTTGATGACTCATAATGATTGTATTAGAAAAGCTGTCACAATCTATTCTTGGTTTAAATAACATAAATGCAAGGGTTTAACAGTCTTAGTACTACTGTTAGAAAAAGCATCTTTCAATCACGCAGTGTGAAGAGATTTATTACACACTACATATCAATGACAATGATGTAACTAACACACACACACATATAGACACTCACTTTTGCTGACTCACAAATGCTGTTAGCACAGCATTACTATATGCATGCGTGAGACACGCAACAGGAAACATTTAAAAGATTATTTGGCTTTTCCGTTTGAATGCAATTTTTGTCACTGGCAGGAGGTGAAAGTTGCAATGTACTGGCATTTGAAAGATGGGATTTATAAGAAAATAGATTTATGTGATCATTTATTTATTTTTACCCTTGTCATAAGTATCATAGGAGATAGGACCAAGCAAAAACATTAGCTTGGATGAAAAATCAACTTACGTGACTTCAACTTGGACTGTACATGCAAATTATGGAATAGTTAACTATGCCTCATGCATTATTAACTATAGCATTTTAAGTTTTAGGAAAAGTGTAACTTGATCTCTCACTTTAATCAAGTCTGGGCCATATCCCTTGGACATTAACTTAATCAGTGTCGACAGTTCACACAACAATTTCATTACAGATTCACTCTCTTGAACAACCTTCCCCTTTTATTTTGTGCATGCAAACTTGTCTAAAATTAAATAAGGCAAGTGGAGTCACAGAATCTTGCATTCCGGTGTAAAAATTTAATTCAGGTTTTCAATCATAGTCATCATAGGCTGCCATAAGTGTTAGTTTATTAGCGATTGTTGGGACCTGCAGACTAAAATCTAAAAATGTATCATTTGAGGAGAGAGAATAATTATACAGCAACGCATCAAAGAGAAATATAATGTTAAATCTAAGAACTTCACAGAGACAAAACGATGAATCAAGTGTAAAATGATGTACCAAAAAAAAAAAAATAAATAAATAAAAGGAGAATACTTTTGACAACAGAAAGCAGCATTGCATCTGTCATATTTAGCATGGCCATGATACTACACAGTTCAACAATCTATCTTTAAAATATGAAATACAAGTTTCTGTTACTCAAAACAAAGGCAGCAGTCAATCAGCAACAATAGTACCAAGTTCGGATTTTTAGATAGCTGCAGAGGGAAAATCTTTGTTCTTCATTTCAAAATGCCTGAAAAAGTTGGCATTTCTTATTTCGCCCTTTCATTTCCAAGTTATTTATTTGGGTTCTTTTCCTCCTAAATACTTTAAAACTTGTTGTTTGGGAAGTGCTAAAAAAAAAGGAAAAAATAAGAGAAAATTATATGTTCAATTTCTGGGCTCATTAAATCAGTAAATCCCAATAATTTCAGCGTTATTTTGTCATGACATCTAAATATAGAATGACCTACATACATTTCAAACTCAATTGATCACTAGTCACCAAAGCACCTATACTAATAAATTATCATTGCATTCCCTATTCCTATCTTGCTTACCGATGAAATCAAATGATATCTTTCTCTGTTTGCTTGCCATTTACAAATCCATGCCAATTCTGATAAAGACTTTGTTACTATTAACACAACAACACCCATATGATGGGAAACTATTTTGAATATTCCAGAATGTCTGTAGCAGACAAGGAGTTTTTTCTCTGTTTTTCTGAATAGGACAGCATCCATCATAGATTGCTTGCCTGGCTCAAGTGTCTTTACGTGAAATCATTTTTATTTGCACAAAGTTGACTTGATTAAAAAAAAAAAAATGACACTAAAATTTTGATAAAAATCCTTACATTACATTAAATACGTAAATAGTTAATGAGACTGTGCTGTCAAATTAAATAGTAACTATACAAATAATATATTGCTGACTTTAAACATTTTTAAAACTCACCCAAGATAGGCGAACCTCTTCCCTAAACTATTGTCTTCAGTTAAATTTTGAAATTGGTTGGGTTTTTAAAAAGATCCTATTGCGACCAAAAAAATTATTTTGATTATTAAATCTCCATTTAAAAAAATAAGAGAGAGAGAGAGAGAGAGAGAGAGAAGAGAGAGAGAAGAGAGAGACAAAATATTTAAAAAAGAGAGATGCCATCATAATAAAAACAATTAAAACCATAATATGTGAACAATAACAAATAATAATAATAATACTATAACATTTCAGAGGATCAATCTAACACGCATTGTATTCAAATTGACAACATAAGAATTAGAGCGCCTCCACTTTAATGGTAATATAACAGAAACAATTCACCTGACAGTATGTACATGCCATTTTAGAATATAATAAAAAATAATATTAATAATACATTGTATAGTGTAACAAACATTGGAAAAAAATATTCGACATTTTCAAAAAATACACGATATTATTATAATATTTTCCATTCAAAGAAAAATATGATTTATATCTATAGCATTCTCAAAAAATATATTATATAATATACACAATATATAAAATATCTTATCATTAGTAGAAATGTACAAATCATCACTCAATTAATCAAACACAACAATAAGATTAGATATTAAATCGAAACAATATTTTCAAATTCCCTGAAGTAGCATTCAAACTTTTAACATAACACTGCCATACATATTATTTTATCATCGCAACTGATGTTATCTTCTTTGTTATCCAAAACCACGTTATGGTATGTAAAGCAGTGTAGGGGGCCACAACCCTGGCCAGACACAGACAGCACATATCACGAAGATCAGCATGTAACGACACCAAGCATTCAATCAGTGTGCACAAATAAGTTTATGAGTGAGAGTGAGAACAATGACGACAGATATGAAAGTGATAAGATCTGGAATTTTCATAATCCTGTAGATTTCATCCCTTTTTTTTAAAAGAGGAAAGAGCTGCAGAATTTCTTGTACCAATGGAAAAGAGAAGGGGATGGATGAATCATAGGGTATACCAATTACAAACAAAACAAATTTGGAGCAATAGAAAAATGCATCCTTGACAATAACAATCACGACAACATTTTAAAATCAGGAGGAAAGCAGTTAATTTTACAGACATATTTGTTGTTGTTTTTTTCTCGCACGCATCCATTGGTAGAAAAATCACTATTTAACTACTGTTTATAGAGAAGGTAATTGAGAAAGAAGCGTGGAGCAGGCACTGACGATGTACAGGTGAAAAAATAACAGGTTAAGTAGTGCTTTTAATGCAATGCCAGAACAATAATTGATGATTATATAAAACCGTAAACAACTGCAAACAGCGACATCAACCGGTGGACAGTACGAGTCAGCTGCTCGACCCATTGTGCCATAACTATCACTGAGCACCAAGTCATCAAGAAAAGTAAATTTCTGACAGCGTTTTATTTAAAAGCCGAGAGAATTAATGGATGGAAGTTTCAAAATGTCTACAAAGACTTAATAACCTATTATTGGAAGACCATAAGACAAGATGGAAGTGGAAGATTCATCCCCGACAACTTGACCTAGCTATTCAGGGAGTATCGGAAAATAATCTGAATTTGATTCATTGCTAGCGTCCTGCACAGAGAGTGTTCCCAAGTCTTTCCTGCAAGGGCTTTGATGCAACCAGTCATGTTGCCAAGCTGGCACCCTGTGCTGACCAACGACCACAAACGTTTATCACAATCTTTGCAACGAACCTATTATTTCAATCTCTAATCAATTAATGAAAACACTTATTCTTTAAAATCCTGCAAATTCTTCACTGAATATGAAACAGTAATAGACAACAACAAAACCAGAAGAAAAAACATCCAAACCCAATAGCCCTTTTTTGTTTACTGCCCAACACAAACAGTTTGACTAAAAGGTACGTAAGGCTGCATGTGATTCCTGAGGGGAGGGGGAAACACTCTCACACACCATTGACATCAAGATTTGAACCTACAGGCCACTAGTCGTACCAGGTAGAGCTTTCAAAAATGGCATAGACACTCATCTCATCTAGATCAATCAATATCCAACAACTACAGACACACACACACACACACATAACCCCAACCAAAAAAAAAAACATCAGTTCTGAACACAGCTTGTGCGATACCACGAATTATTCCCCAGAGACAAGTAGTCCTCTATTCAATTCTGAAATTCTCAAACTCACTACATACAATTACTGGACTCAGTAACAAATTTGGTGAATCCAACATTTTTTTAATACATTACAGGGTCAGAAAATCCAACCCAATTTCTGAGCAGGCACTTCATTCCACAGGTAACCACATTTGTCAGGATGCTGCATCAAAACCAAAACATTTCATTCTTGCCTTGCATGCACAAACATTCTGTACACACCATCCACACACAATATGGATTTCTTCTACTGTTAATTCACATTATTCAACCTTTCAATAATAATATTTTAAAAATAAAATAAAAAGTTTATTAAATTAATTCAAATGTATGTACATGGAAAAGGTGCAAAATTTAAACGAAAACAAATTAAATAAAGAAAATAATTTTTAAAAACTTTAAAAGACCCAAAAATTGCATACTCCATCCCATCCAACCATCATGAAATATTTTAACTCAAAATGAAGAAATTTAATAAATGAAGAAGAGCAGTTAAAAAATAAAAACAAATTGACAAACTATTATGATTCAACAAAATGCAGGCAAGTCTAAATACAGATCAACTTGTCAGAAGTTCACCTTAACAGCTGTAATAATGCAATGGCAAATGGAGGATTGGGGGGGGGGGTTTGTTGGTGTAAAAAAACAAAAACAACTTCCAACGTATCCATAAAATCAATGTGTTACAATGCAAGTGAAAAATTGTGTTCATTTTGGGAGTCTAAACCAGCTGTTGTTATCACGAAGACAACCTTCACTCCTTAAGTAAAACCCAATAAGGTTCTAACATAATCAAAACCTGATCAAATTAGACCTTGTAGACTTACAACAAATTTCTAACAATCATTCCCTTTAAACCATACTGGTTTTCTACTTTCCATAATAATATGACTTATTTTCCCCCCACTTAAAGGTCTGGCTCACCCATACCTCGGGGTCCAGCTACTCGATATCCAGCCACTGTTGGTGCCACAAGGGGGATCTGCATGCAAACCTAGATCTCCCTTCTAAGCTATCTAAAGCTGCATACAGATACTCCAGGCATAAAGAAATAAATTATGAATACGTTTATAGTCACCCCTTTCCTTCGACATAGTAGTAGTAGTATTTTTTATATATCAGCAAAATTAGGATGTGCTGAGAACAAGAGGCCATTGGGGTGTGGTGATATTATAATAAATGCACTGTTAGGACCAGTCACAATGTACTAAATATAACATTATCACATTGTTCAAATAAAAATTTAACTGCCTTTAATTTTATAACTCCAAAGAAAAAGAGAATCATTCATCATTATTGCATTATTAGCAGAACATAAAAAAGGCTACAATTTTTTTTTTACGTTTCTCCAGGGAATGATACCATCCGGGTATACCACCCACCATGGCAGTATGTATTCAATTATAAAGCATTTCAACAAGTTAATTCACAAACAATTTATCCAATCCAATGAAGAAAGAGACAGCATTGTCATAGTCTTTCAAAGATCATTTCATACAGTTCTGTGATTGTCCCAGTCACAAGATTGTAACCAGGAACCTCTGATAGACTTGGATTATGCTGTAAACAAAAATTTGAAATCCCTAATATTTGCTTATTTTGTTCTATCATGGGATTCTAATTCATGATCCATTTATTTTCATAGTTTGATCAGTTAATTTCTACAATAGATTTCCAAAACCAGTAATGGCTGGCAGCTCAGAAGAGAGGTGGTTCGTATTCATTCTGTCTCATATTGCTTTTCAGATTGGTAAGGCCTGGCAGAGTTAACAGTGACAAGATCAGTTTTTTTTTAAAGAAATAATATATCTTGCATTTTGGTCTACAAAGAAAAATTGAACCAACCCAAATCAAAGGACAAAAAAAAAAAAAAAGAATGTCAGGGAAAGGTATATAACAATGAAGGTGTCTCACTGTGATCAATACACTTAAAGGTGTGTGTGCAGTAAATCATCATCATCATCATCATCAGTGACGAAACAATCAACATACCACTGTTATTGTTATGCAACACCCCCACCAACATCTTACTAACATCGATACATAAGTAGAACCTGCCGAGGCCAAACAATATTCCTTTGCTGTTCACTGCGTTCCCAGAATCTACATATATGTCGAATATTTGCAGATTGGCAATGATGCATTCAATTCTTCTCAAGGGTAAAAATTTAACACAATTTTCATAATCACTCATTCACAATAATGCAGGGCAAAATAAAATATCATAATTTGCAGGTGAACATCTAGCTCACCTACCAAAACAAACAGTTTTTGTTATGTAAGGGGGAGAAAACAAAAAACAAAACAAATACTGTTAAGAAGGGAAACTCAATGAACAAAATATAAAAACTGATACAAATAAAAGAATGATTACAATTCGATATATTAAATAATCAAAATTACAAACAAAACCCTAACACATCATAATAATAATAATAATAATAATAATAATAATAATAATAATAACATTAATAATAATAATAATAACAATAACAATAACAATAATAATATGCGTAATTCAAAACTATGAAACTTACATGCGACTCAGTTTTTCTATTTGAGTAGGAAGTTTGATTTTGACATTTTAAGAGATGCATATCACTTGAACGCTTTCTAGTCAAGGCCCCTCTTGTTGACACCCTACTTGTCACAATATCTGCCATGCATTATGCCAAAACTAATCTTGATTAACATGGACACATTCAGAATCCACATTTTGAGAAATTATACACCTCAATCTATATGAAAACTTTCTCCTTTCTAGTCTCTTGGGCACCATAAGACCATATCAAAGGCATCAACTCCTGTATAACATCCATCTCTGCAATAGGACTTGTGGGTAAGATCCTTGTGAATTCTGAGAGTGAGAGGTCCTTAGAATTGGCCAACTCTGGACTTTAATCAAAGACCTCCACATCCCAAAGCGAGTGCATTAACTACTCGATGGGGGCGTCCCCTCTAAAAATTTGATCTATACATGGAACCAAGGGTTTGAAAAGATCCCGGACATAATATTTACAACTCAAATTAATCGCAAGTGCTTCATTCTTAAAGAGACTAGACTGCATACTTTAATGTCAATCGAAATGTGACATTTGACCCCAAAAATGGTATCATGGCCTTTGAAAGAAAGTCTTGTTTACTCCATTCACACTCGTCTAGTTGACTTACACATCTGGTTAGAGAAACTGGGCAACAAATAGTTTGTTATGTTGGCATAAACCTAAAAGTCAAAGGAAGAGTCTAGATCACAGTCTCGATATCATACCTGCGTAATCTCACAGTCAGCCCACTCATTCTCCGATTCTGTGTCCGATAAACTATCATGAGCTTCATTGTCACTATAGCCTAACGACATCGCCTCAGTGCTACCTGCGATGGACCCCACATTCAAGGCGTTGTCTGTTTGGCGAGGCCCGGATCTCCCTCCTTGATCTGGGGGGCCAGGGTGATATTTGTGTGGCAAATGAGACAATGATTGACTCGGGCTGACCGGCAAGCTGACGGAAGAAGACGGGGGTAAACAACTACGATTGTCATTTCGTGGAAGCAACAATGCATGGCCTTGGGGAGTCGTAAAATGATCTGTCATATCGTCCGCACTTTTGCTGCGCTCAACCGAGGCGCCTTCATGCATGTAGGAAAAATATACTTTGACCTGATATAAAGAGAATGGAACAAATAGAAAACATAACTAATTTTGACTTGTGGCAATAATAAAGAAATCAAAATGGGGCTTCGCAGAAAAGTTTAGAAATTAGTAACTGTACATGAATATAGTCTCTAAAGCAAAGTCATAAATAGATCTTTACTTATAAAAATAATACAAAGATGAGGAGGGGTGTATTTCAGAATATAAGGCAAATTAGATCGGCTGATACTGTACATCAAAATGTTAAGCCAGTCTTATGGAGAGAATATTTTTGAAAACTGAACCCTTTAATCAGGGTCAAAATGAAAATGACAAGGACAGACAAAATGTCTACACTTACTTTGAAATTGGGGCTAAACAGTTTATGTGATTTGTCTTTGTTGCACCTATCTAGCTCACTCTTCAACAATGTGAGGGTCAAAATTTCCTTGTCAGAAGGACCACCACAGCCACCAGCACCATTGGAGTGAGCCTCTACTTCAGTCACAAAGAAGGTGTTGAACCAAAAGTGGAACATCTTCTCCTGAAAGGATATATATTATATAGTTACACATAATTATCTTCTTATTTTCCTCAAAAACAGATCGGTTTTTAAAAAAAGAAGCATATTTCACAAATAGTATTATCATTTGATTTGATTTCGGACTCCACTTAATACACAAGTTCAGAAGGCTGACAACTCACTTGGACCTGACAGACAACTTTTCATGATTATTCTCTTCATAAGGATTTCAAGAAAACTAATCAATTTCACATGGAATGTTAACCAACTACTTTGTACCCATGCTTTAAATGTTTTACTATGATTGTATAAAAAGCATATAGTATCTATCTTATATTTCGACCGTGTGCGCCTTCGCCGTTAAATCCAATACAATCTTTTTCTTTTGTAATTTGAAACAGAACTATAAAATACATTATACATCTCAACATGACACAGTAAACTCACTCTTTTGTTAATCTTTGACTTGTGAAAAAATTCTACTTTGATATCTCCCGACACAGGCGTCTGGGTGACTGGCATATAAAAGATGGAACTTTCTTTCCGTACCCCATCATACATTGGTGATGAGTAGACACGTACTTTCATCTTGTGGACCTCAAAATATGGCGCTAAAAACAAATGTTAAGGAATAGAATATTAAACATCACCATTACCTAAAATGAAAACATACGCAAAGAAAATACCATACTTAATCCAAAAGATTGAATCACTTCAGGTACATCAATAGAGATAACAGGTGAAGCAAACCATTTCAGGCTGACTGTATCTTTGGCAAAAGCATTTTCAAGTGGTTATTTTAGTTGAACAATGGCACACACCTAATTTCCATATGAAATTCACTAAAATTCACCTTTTCTAAGCTAATAAGTTCATTGCTCAAAAGACATTTTCATCAAAGCTAGATAAACAACATTTTTTTTAAGTGCTTTAAAATGGGAAAAGTCAACACGGCGACTAACTAGTGAACTTTTAGTTCTCCAGCGTAGCGACCGCAAGCACGGGGTAATAAATCGGGATCTGACAGGTGGATGAGTCACCAAGCTACCTGCGTCGCCGATCTCGGGTTCGTTTTTATCATGCGATTTAAGCGATTTTATTCATTTTCAAACCACTATAGCATCATAGCTATTACGTTTTATTATCAAAATTTATGCTGTTTGCATAGATCACAAAGCGGTTATTACAATGATACCAAATATGTACAGATAGGACTGGGGATTGATGAATAAAACGTTCGTCAATCTAGCCTCAAAGACAACCATCATGAATTTAGACATCGGTTTATTAAAATCAACGTAATTTAATTATACCACCGTACGTATATAATTTTTTTTTATGAATAGAAAGAAGAAAGACTGATAAAAATAATGGTATAAAAATCACCGACCACTACGTTTCCTATCGAGCCCTACATCTGTTGATATCCGACTCGTCTTACTGTGTGGGCATTGGAAATGGAGTACAAGGTCGGGTAGTGAATGGAGCTAGATATTGGACTTTGTCGTCTTGATTGTATCTAGTATCTAGGTGTGTATCACAATAACACTACATCAAAGCTATTATGGGACTCACACTTAATAATTTATAATCTCACATACTGAACTAGAACTACCGCGATGTCTTTATGTCTGTCTACAATAAGTGTTTTGTTTCACTATTTACAACTGTCTTTGTATGTCAATGCGAGTGTACCTATTTACTTCCTCTTTTTTTCTGTATTCTGATAACACTACTTGACAATTCTGGGATGGTTTGCAACAACGATGTTTCCATTGTAAAGGCCATCTTTGTCCCTTCATCACGGATGCCTGCTGCCCTTCTTTCA
>JARFNW010125765.1:0-12150 GCA_031763155.1 Dirona albolineata
TCTCTCTCTCTCTCTCTCTCTCTCTCTCTCTCTCTCTCTCTCTCTCTCTCTCTCTCTCTCTCTCTCTCTCCCCACCAAATCCACTTTCGTTTTTCTTTCATGTGTTTCGTATTTTAGGTGTTATGCGTTTCAATCTCATTTCCTCTATCTATCTAGGTTATTCTTTTCCTTCTTTTTGGCAACCTTTTCTATCGATATAAAAAAAGCGTAATATTTTATTTTGTTTACAAATTTTCTGCCTTGCGTGTTAGAATGGTTTGAAGATGTACCGTAAATGTAATGATGCAACACAGGCGTGATATTACCTACCTTTGCTTTTGTCTTTGGTATTACATGTATTTTACAGATTAGTACGTTTTTATCACGATTGACAACACAATCAGTGACATTTCGACCAAAGGCCTTTGTCAAGTGACAATTAACAAGGAACAATCACAAGTAAAACAGATGGGATGGGGATTGAAGCTAATTTACATACCTACTCTATAATATTATATTCACTCATGTATAGAGTATATTATTATCTACGTTAGGAACTGGCTGAATGGTTTTGAAGGTCGGGCCCCTGATTCAACCCTTTTATTGTTTTCATGTTAAATTTGTGTCTCTTGTATCTATTTAGAGAGTTGTTGATTAGAGTAATCTCCTTTATCTCACTCATATCTTGTTACTCATTCATATTTTACATAACATTTTGAGTATGTGGCGTGGAAGATTTGAAGGTTCTACTTGTAACTTGTAGAGGCTTGTTCTGTTTCTCATTGATATAACCTTAACTAAGCTTGGAAGTACACACCACATTTATTATCATTATGAATATGTAAGTGTGTTATTATCAAGCCTCCCTGTAGGTATTGTGTCATCATTGATTAAGAGATGATGTGTTGTCTGTTGTGGGTGTGTAATCCAGCTTCCCTGAACCTATTGTGTTATGGTTGATGGATACCATGCGTTTCTGTCCCTTTTGACCTAGGTGTGAAGTGGGTACTAATTATTTAATCCCAAAAAAGTAATAAGTGGTAGCCCAGTATTTTATCCGAAGGATGATCAATGGTCATTCCTCCCTTCCCTGCAGCAATGAGAGTTGACAATGACCTCAGCACTAAAATGACTAAGTGAAATGACAAGACTAACTTTTACTATCTATTCTATTGTTTATCATTCTTTTAGATGAAGACACAGCTAATGCCTCCCACAATAGCATGTGTGAAGACAGCTTTGATGACGACCTTGACCCTCGCCAAGGCCAGGCTTCGGCAGCATGCCTGGAGGGAGCGGAGCCAATCGTTCAGCCCAGTCAGGGAGAGGTGGACACTAGTCAAATGAGTGGAGATGCCACTATGATGTCCAGGAAAATGCAAAAACTTGAATCTGAAAGGTGAGTGAGTGTTTCAAGGGTGATTTCCTGTTTTGGTTTGGGGTTGGGGTCTATTTGTACAGTGTACCAACCTATATAGGTTAGCTCGAACCTACCTTTATGGCATCAGTGGCCAAGTGGTTAGGCTACTGGACTTGAGATCCAAAAGTCCCGAGTTTGAAGTCTGTCAACACCAGGCTCAACATTTTTGGGAAAGACTCTTAAATGTCATTTCACAATTTTCCTCACTTGACTCAGGTGTAACTAGCCATGTGAACCAAGAAGTCGAAAATCATGTTTTCTGACATTTTGGGCATGGAGTTGTAATGTTATAATTATAATGCTTTTCTCATTGATTGCAACCTTTAAGAACTGGAGTGTACAAGACTTTAAATCCAACACCTGTTCTCGCTCCTGACTTGTATTAAAACAACCCCTATTCTGTGTCCTGTCTTGCATAAACCAACACCTGTTCTCTCTCCCCAATTCCAGGACCCAATTGATGCAGGAGGTGGACCGAGAGGAGCAGCACCATCACTGGTACCATGCCCAGCTACAGACTATCACTCACAAACTAGAAGGTTTGGCTGTGACAGATACTGTGAGTACTGGACTCTTCCTATTCCTTCTTCCTCCTTAATCACCTTTTTACCTGCACCAACAAAGGCTTTATTGTGATTTTTTTCGGCATTAAACATTTAAAAAAAGAGATTAAGAGACTGGGATGATCTTGATCTTCAACTGAGTTGGTATGGCAAGACTCAACCAGTTTTTGTAATTGTAAGTAACTTACATAAGGCGTCAACAAGGCATTTCCATTGCAGTCGGTTGGCCGCTTTTTTGCTGATGGTCTCCCATGTTAGGCCTGCTTCATGGAGCTCATTTCCGACGGTTCGTCGCCATGTTTATTTGTGTTGGTCCCTCTTTCCTTTCCCATCAGTTGTCTACTGTACACAGGACAGCTGATGGGAACATTTACATATACATATACAAATTCATAACTGCATTAAGAAACCTAACCGAATGTAATTATGTTGTTTACGTTATATAAATCTGTAATTCGGCTGTTACTCAAATACGAAAATTCCATACAAAGCCTTTCATTTAAATGACAGGCTTTTGTCATTGAAGACGTTCGACGACGTGCAACGTTCGTCGTCATGTTTCTTTGGGCGGGCCTCTCTTTCGTTTCCCATCAGCTGTCCAGTGTAGAGCTGTTTTCGTTAAGATTGTAAGTAAGAAGGGGCAATATTGTTCGGACAATTGTATGAGTAACATGTTTTCATGTCTCCCAACCACCATGACAATCATGTATATTCATTCCGTCTTATCTTTTTGACTGTTATATTATCTTTCAGTCTAAGAGCAGCACTAGTAACCAGTCTGGGAACAGCAATAAAGTCCGTCGCCAATTGGAGTTTGAGGCCCACAAGGTAGTGGGTACTGTGACCCAAAAATTGGGTTGTTCCCTGGACCAAAGTGCCTGGAGACAGCAGGCGAGACTGGAACGGATTCAGGACATTGACAAGGAGATGAAGTCATTACAGGTAAGTGGAAATAATAATGATAATAATAATAAATGATGATAATAATAATGATAATGATAATGATAATGATGACGATGATAATGATAATAAATGGCACTTATATAGCGCTCATCACGCATGATACAAGCAACAGTAGCATATTTACCCCGGGATAGCAACGGAACACTCAACACTTAATATGCCTTCCACTGCCTGGTGGGGGCGAATACAATGTTTGTATCTATTATCTATGTTTCCTTCCATCCCTGGACACTATTTTTCCTAACATCCCTAGTAATTATTTTTTTAAATAATTTTTTTTATGCTTGCCTAGAGATATAATTCTCAACCCTGAAAGGAGTTAGATAACATAACAACGGTTGGATGCATTTCTGATATTGTGGGCAAGATATTTTTTTCCATTGAACTCATGAAGTGTCCATATAACTCCTTGTGCTTTGTTATACTGTATTATTTTGAAACCTCTCTCTTGGTCACGCAGAAACTGAGCTCCAAACAAGAGGAGGACAAACAGGAGCCGCCATCCACTGGTTGTACAGGGGACGCTATCCCAGCCACTGTGGAAGGCGGCATGATTGCCCCTGGAATGCCCCTCAGTCGAATCTACCACGGGGCCTGGCCGATAGACAAAGGTGACAATGCGAAATGGTTGTTTTGGGGGTTGTTTTTGTTTTGAGTGAGTGTGTGTGTGTGTGTGTGTGTGTGGGGGGGGGGGGGTATAACTGTCGACTCAGTGTTTGTTGATTGTATTTTGGGTTTAGGTTGTTTTTGTTTGGTTTTTTTTGTTTTGGGTTTTGGTGGGTTTCATGCCTGTGGATATTTGGCTTTTAGCTAGCACAGTATTGCTATTTTAATCTAATGCTGTTTTTTTTAAGAGGCAAAAGAATCACTTTTGTCTTTTTAGAATTTGTTTCAATTATCTGACAATGTTTAATTGATTTTATGAGCTTAGATGTTTGTTTGTGTTCTCTCTGACAGCAAATCCCAACACCTCCCAGACCCACAGTGCGACAGCGACACCTCCTCTCTCTTCACAAGACTTGGCCAGTGTCATCAGCTTCAATTCCACCAACACAAACAGTACAACCAGCAACAACAACAACAGTAACAGCAGTAGCAAAGGTGGTGGTTGTGGAGGAAAGGCTGCTGCAGCAGCAGCAGCGACATCAACACCATCATCCACTGCTGGCATGTCAACATCTTCCCAGTCTTCCAACTCATCGTCTACAGCCGGGGATGGAAGTGGCTCTTCAACTAAGATAGGCTCCACTGTGCAACCTCTGGGTACCAAGGTAGGTTGTATAATCTCAACAGGCTAAACAACGCAATTAAGGTTTAAGGTTTAGTTTCCCTTTTCTCTGTGACAAAGATGTTTTGGGAGGGGGGGGGGGGGATAAATTATACTGCCTCTAGATACTAAGGTAGGTTGTATAATCTCAACAGGCTGAACAGTGCAATTAAGGTTTTGGGTTTAGCTTCCCCTGTCTCACTTGTAGGAGTGAACATAAATTATATATGAGGGGTGCTTCCTC
This sequence comes from Dirona albolineata, assembly GCA_031763155.1. NCBI lineage: Eukaryota > Metazoa > Mollusca > Gastropoda > Nudibranchia > Dironidae > Dirona > Dirona albolineata. The sequence continues at coordinate 4,437 of JARFNW010125765.1, forward strand.
TTCTACCACTGAGCAGCCACCGTAAAAAAAAAGAGTTGAAGAATCTGCTACGCTTTGAGTATGATCATGGAGGTGCAGAGGGAATAGATGAGAATTTTTTTAACCATGTCCATCCAACACAAGAGATGAAATTGGAGTAAGTAAGAAGTGGTGGGAAGCAGACGGGCTTTTGAAATAAAACAAATACAAACCTTTAAAATCGAATTTATTTCAGGTTGAGATGGTGTACTCGTTGCTGAGCATGCTGGGAACCCACGACAAGGATGACATGTCTCGTACCCTGTTCGCCATGTCCCAGTCCCAGGATTCATGCATTGCCATGAGGCAGTCGGGTAAGTTGACTTAGGGCTTTTTCAAGCAGGAAAATGATTGTCATCTACACAGATCAAACCTGTGCGTGTAGCGGCATCCATAATGGCCAAGGGAGCCTGTGACTCCACCTTAGATGAGTCAATCCACCTCCCTTGCCTATTGTTCTTGGCCTGTGTCACTTTCAGTGCCCATTCCACATGCATTCTTGTAAAGTACACACTTGGAGATTGAAATTAGGGTCTCTCAAGTGTAGTGATTATGATAAATGTCATTATCCACGATCATTACCTTGCTCTAACTACTCTTCAGTAGTAGCACATTTGCCCTGCGAAATCAATGCAATGCCCTAGGCGGACATTTCTCTGATCTTTTAGACATAGAGTATATTTTTAACCTCTGTCCTGATCCAAGTCCTTTTTTTTTTACTTACGTCAGAAGATGCCGCCTTTAGTTTGACTTTGGAGTGTCTAATGTGGTGTTGAGATGAAAAGCTTAAACCCTTATCATTGTATCATTCTGAATCTCCCGTCTCCTCTCAGGTTGTCTCCCACTCCTCCTTCAACTTCTCCATGGCAGCGACAAAGACTCCGGCCTTCTTGGTAAGACTCGTGGGAGCAAGGATGCACGAGCTCGTGCTGCAGCTGCTCTTCATAACATTGTACATTGTAACCACGACGACAAGCGAGGACGGAGGGAGGCGAGGACGTTGAGGCTGCTGGAGCAAATCCGAGCTTACTGCGACCAGCAAAGAGGGGAAGAGGAAGAAGAAGAGGAAGGTGGTGCTGGTGGGGACGCAAGTGAAAGCGGTGAGTAGAGAAATATATGATATGATTTTGCTTAAATTTTAGAATCTTAAGTAAGTGAATTTTGGCAAGTTTTACAATGCAGTTAGTAAGAAGCATATAATGGTAAGTCATAGCGACATTTTGAAGATTGTCAAGGATCTGCTTGACAAGTCCTATCCCAGGTGCACTTTAGAACAGTAGATGAATTTAATGTGAATTTTTCAATGTTGAAAACAAATGTTAAACTCAAAACACTCTTTGTTACAGCCTCCCCTGGTATGGACCACCACCCTGGGGCCGCTATTGCCGCTCTGATGAAGCTGTCTTTCGATGAAGACTACAGACACGCCATCTGTACCCTGGGGGGTCTTCAGGCTATAGCCGAATTGCTGGAGGTGGATAGCAGACTGACTGATGGATCAGACTCTGACCAGGATTATAACAGGTAGGTAACATTATCCATTTTCAGCTGTAGCATCTACTTTAGTTTCTATAGAATAGAGTGTCAATACTGGTGGGACGCATAGGCAGCTTGTACTGTATACTCCCCAGGGACTTTTGAAGATAAAAATTGTCTTGTCAATGTCAGTGCCTGCCGTGGGATAGATGTGATGTGAAGTGCATAGAGCGTTGTGATGATAATAAATTGTAAGAATGCTCTATGTTGTTGTTGACAATTGTTATTGATCCAGTACTACTTGGGCACTTGGGATCAAATGCCTGCCACGACAACACCGCCTTGCAGCCAAAAGCAAACTGACTCGCTACCACTGAGTTATGTCGCCTCCTATTTTTCTATATACTATCAGTGCCCGCTCCGTATTCATTTATTTCGTACTCCTAAGGGACCATGTCACCCACCAGGCTAGAGATGACACCCCCCCCCCCCCCTTTCAATGTAACAAACATGCAATGACTAAGTTTTGACCTTTCCTCTGTCCTCAGCACAACTGTACGTCGTTATGCTTGTATGTCTCTAACCAACCTGACATTTGGCGATGGTAAGAACAAGGCCTTGCTGTGCTCCATGAAGGAGCCAATGCGAGCTCTGACACAACAGCTCCAGTCCGATAATGAGGATCTGATCCAGGCTGCTGCCAGTGTGCTCAGGAATTTGTCATGGAGGGCTGACCTGGCTAGCAAGAAGACACTCAGAGAGGTAGGGGCATGGAGAGAGAAAGGAGAGAGAGAGACACAGAGAGAGAGAGAGCGTGCGCGAGAAAGAGAGAGAGAAAGAGCGTGCACAAGAGCGTGCACGAGAGAGCAAGAGAGAGAGAGAGAGAGAGAGCAATGGTGAATGGAGTAAGGTCTGTCATAGAAAGAGATAGAAAATAATGATAATAATAATGATGATAATAATAATATTAATGATGATGATGATAATAACAATGATAATAATATTAATGATGATGATGGTGATGATGATGATGAGGAAGGAAAGCAGGCTTGGCGAGTCTCCTACTGGCTCTAGGCCACCTCACGCAGGGACTAGGGGGAGTACCTGTGATGATAATAATGATAACAGAATAATGTATATATTCTATTTTTGATAACTAACTTTGGGAAAGAATATGACACATGGTGGAATGGTATTGTTTTGTCATCAAAGTTTCATCATTATCTCCTGTGGGATTGATATATTTGACACAAGATTTTTGCTTTTATTTGTTTAAACCTTCTCAACAACAACACCCCCCCCCCCCTCTTCCCCCATGTATTGTATACTCCTAACCATCTTCTATAATACATCCATTTTTCCAGCTGGGTGGTGTGAACATCTTGATGAAATCAGCCATGGCTGTCAAGAAGGAAACAACCTTGAAAAGCATCCTATCTGCCTTGTGGAACCTTTCGTCCCACTGTTCCGAGAACAAAGCAGAAATTTGTGCTGTAGAGGGTGCATTGCAATACCTTGTTTCCCTTCTGTCGTACAAGAGCTCCTCCAAAACACTTTCAATCGTAGAAAATGGTGGAGGCATCCTACGGAATGTGTCTAGTCAAGTAGCTATACGGGAAGATTACAGGAAAATCCTCAGAAAGAGTGGCTGTCTCCAGATCCTGTTGAACCATCTACGCTCTACAAGCCTTACAATAGTCAGTAATGCCTGCGGTACATTGTGGAATCTGTCAGCTCGTTGTGAAGAAGATCAAAATGCCCTGAGAGATATGGGTGCCATAAGTATGTTGAGGAACTTGGTGCACTCTCGGCACAAAATGATATCCAGTGGTAGTTCAGCTGCTTTGAGAAATCTGCTCTCGTCGGTTCCGAACGCTAAAGAATCGGAAAATGGAGGAGAGAAAGGTTCAAGTTCACAGTCTCATCGTCCTTCAGGGCATGGCCGAAAGCAAAAAGGATTGGAGTCATCAGAATTAGCAGATGGAAAGAATCTGACTGGGACCTGTGACATCATGGACAATCCAAATCTGAAAAATTCTCAAATTGAGCATCGGTCCGAAAGTGAGCCGAGAAGATTTGTGTATCATGTCAACAGTGCTAGCAATGCAACAGGGACAGCCAACTCTCCGTCTTATTCATCTGCACAACAACAACAACAGCAGCAGCAACAACAGCATGCCAGTCCTGGCACTCGTCCATCTCACAGAAATGCTGCTGATAATGTGACCAAAGAAGACGACCCTCGAAAACATCTGACCCGTAGACCTATGATGCCGCGGGTTGGCAGTGAGAGTGTTGGGAACCGGGTCAAATCCCCGTCTCAACGGGTTCCTCGTGCCGGGAGCCAGGACAGTGTTGGAAGCACCCACTCCGATATTTCCCATGATCGAACTCGTGCCCATAACATGCTTGCCAAATCCTCCCATCTCCTGAACCGGCGTCAGGGCGGAAGTCTTGAACGCAAGGATGGTCCCATTGATGGTGGTAATAGTGGCTATGGCAGGATGAAATCACAAAGCTCTGAACCTCATCGTCATCGTGCCAAACAAGGATTAGAACCTGGTTTTGAAGGTGGAATGGTGATGTCTTCATCATCAAACTCTTCATCTTTCTCATCACCTCAACGGCAACATCATCATCCCATCCCTACATCATCCTCTTCCTCTGGCATCGCCAACCACAGTGGGAAAGATGCCTGGATCAACAATGTCCCTGCTCATGACTGGAATCATTCTTTTCATGGAAATATGCAACAACAACAACAACATCAACAACAACAACAACAACATCAACAACAACAACAACAACATCAACAACAGTTTCAACATCAACCACAATGGACACCATCTCCAATGCCATCAAGATCCCAACCTCAACCCAACAGTCGTATCGTCCAATATATGCAGGAGGTGGCCATGCTAGCCGGAGTGGAAACCTCAACAACATCTTTACCTACATTTGCTGCCTTACCCTTCTCTTCTTCCAGCGCATCAGCATCAGTAACATTATCGTCATCATCATCATCTAGTTTCCCTCATCAATATTCTCAAGAACAAAATCTACAACAGAGATCGTTGTTAGAGAGACTCTCCAAATCCTCCATCGCCGCCACCAACGGAATGGACTTGAGTCATGTGGACAACCACCACTCTGCATTCAACTCATTGGTGGACGACAACAACTACGACCAACCCGTCAACTACAGTCTGAAATACCGAGATTGCAGCGATCTTACCACACCCCTACCTGCCCATCACGGATTGCCTAACACCAATCCTGGTTCCAACTTCCACCCAAACCCACCGTCTTTGTCCATGTCCTCAGCCGGTACTCCCAATTTCAAAGCCAATAGTGGTCTGGATACTCTGAACATGAGTATGAACATGAACTCCAGCCTGAACGATTCACTCAATACGGGAAGACAGAGTCCTCAATTCCTTCACCATCACCATGGCAACAACAGTGGTAATGCAACTTTTTACAACAACACCAATAGCAGCGGCAGTATGGCAATGATGATGAATTCGGCCCCGGTACTTGCCGCTAATAACTTCTCAACTCCTCAGCCATCACGTTCTAATGTTCCCAGAGCAAGTTACAATCGTTTTTACACGCCACAACCGTTTCACCGGAGCATGGTTGCCAATTCCCCTTTCTCACCTATGCATGCCGTGCCAAACAACAACCACAATAACCAACATTACCATCATGATAGTCCTCACCATCAGCCTCGAAACCCCCACCCATCCTTCTCAACACAATCGCCTTTCAAAAATTCACCATTATCCGGACATCCGAATGTAAGTTCTTCCAACCAATATGCCTTTTACAACAGATCATCTACAACACATCAGAATGCAGCCAGGAGTTCTTCCCCTCATTTTGGCACCTTTTCCGGAAATGGTGCCTATGCAGAAACTGATTTAGACTCGGTCATCGACCAGCCCACTGATTTCAGTCTTCGTTACGGGGAGATAGAAGACGGAAACAAAGAAGCATATCAAGATCAACCAATCAACTACTCGATGCGTTTCCATGGCAATGCAATAGAATCCACCTCCACTGCCACCCAACAGCATGGGGGTGGGGGTGCAGCGGGTGGTATCGCAAATCGGGATGATTATAACCGTAAACTTGAGGCCATGCGACGGTTTGAAGATGAGCGTCATTGTGTGGAATGCAAGTACCAGGAAGTCAGGGACGGTGGTTCATCCAATGATGATCAAGTTCAAACGTTTTGTACCGAAGGTACGCCATACCTCTCAAACGCTACTTCTCTCACTGATCTAAGACACGCAGGTAAAGACGAAGAGGAGGAAGATGGTAGGAATGAGAGCAGTGAAAAAGACATTCGTAATCAGACAAAACCTCCTGGAAGAGCTGGTAACGACGAAGAGGACGGGAAAGAAGATGAGGAATATGGATATGAAAACTGCAGTTCTAAAGACATTTCAGTTTTGAGTGCGGCAGATAAAACCTTAACTGCTGGTTCTGATGACGGTGTGGTTGTTTCTGGTGGTGGGGCAGTCTTCTCATCAAAAGGTGTCTCTGCCGCGACCGTTGGTGTCACTAATTTTAGTCCCAGTGGTGATGTAACAGCAAGCAGTTCTGGAAGTCAGGCAACTGACCGACTAACTGGGTCAACTGTTGTGGAAGTACCCAGACATTCAGGTAGGGTATAAAACAGACTGGCTTTTGTAATTATGGAAGGAGCTTGATATAATAATAATAATGATAATAATAATAATAATAATAATAATAATAATAATAATAATGATTATTATTATTATTATTATTATTGTAATAATTATAATAAACATTTATATAGCGCTCAAATCCATCTTACGATGCTCAGAGGCGCTTAACACTTCAAAAACGTACAAATCGATATGGCATCAAGTATATTTTTAACAGAGGGACATTTTCATCAAGTACGGTAGCTACGTAGGTTTTAGAGGGGACAGAGAGATATAATGTTTCATGGGTTTGGTTGTTTTGTTTGTTTGGGGTTTTTTTGGGGGTTTTTTTTTTTGTTGGGGGGGGGGTGTTGTAATTTTTTTACTTTCCAGTGTCAGTGACGTTCACACGGCAGGCTTGATTTAGGATGCAGCCGCCATTTGAATATGCGAATCATAGAGTCTGTTGTATTTTAAGCCAAGAATTAATGTGAAGCGAGTATAAACGGCAGAAATAAATCAAAAGGTGAATACAGGTGTCATAGAAAAGTACCGTAACAGTCAAAAACAGGAAAATTATTTCACTAGGGGGAATCAAACCCTTGCTTGCAATGGCAATGCAATATCGCCTTTCAGGCTGTATGAGATGGCCACTGAACCCTTGACCTGTTTTGTCATATTTTTTCCAAAGGTGTTTATAAAAAGTGTTTTAAAGGTTGATTTTAATCCAGTGCATCTTTTACTGAATTTTTTGTTGTTTTAATTTATTAGGCATTTTGTTAAAATGGTGTCAGTGTAAATCAACTCATTTCCTTTTTAGGCCTTAAAGATCTATTATATTCTATTCTATTTGTCAACAGGGAATGGGGCTTATGGATCCCAGACCGTGCTAGATGATGATGTAGAGGAGATCCAAAGGTTTCATGCTGATGATGTCAATGAAGGTAAGCCCAGAGTCAAGTCTATGATTAACTTTATTGGAAATAACACTAGCAGAACTCTGAATGAAATAAGCAGACGTTTTTGAAAATCTTTGCCGAGCTTTGATTTTTACAATTGTTTTGCTCCTTGTTGTTATCAATTGTTTTTATTATTATTACTGATCAACCTGAACTACAAAACTACAGTAAAAATAATAACCAGAGAACTGGACCATAATCATCTAAACTTCTTGACCACACCTGATGGACACTGACCTGTCCAAATGGATCTGAAGTTGGATTGTGTCATATGGAGTTATTGTTATCATGTAAAAGTTTACCGTTCACTCTTTCCAATGGTGAAAGAATTTATCATGTATCCATTTTGCTTCTTCAGGAGCCCTAGATCAGACGAAGACGTACGCGGAGGAGGGAACTCCAGTCTGTTTCTCCAGAGTGTCTTCCCTTAGTTCTCTACACAGTGGAGACCTTCGTCATCCTGCTGGCAACAGTGGAGAACAGAGGAATCTGATGGATAGGGATAAGGTAAGATATGAGAGAGAGAGAGAGAGAGAGAGAGAGAGAGAGAGAGAGAGAGAGAGAGAGAGAGAGAGAGAGAGAGAG
>JARFNW010125776.1:0-12150 GCA_031763155.1 Dirona albolineata
ACACACACCCCCCCCCCCCCCCCCCCCAAAAAAAAAAGAAAAAAGGTATATTAGACTTTTGATCATGTCTACAAGATATCCATAATTTAACATAGCTGTGAAGAGTGCCTTGCCAAAAATATAGAACAAAAAAGAAAAGACTAACGAATTCTAAGAAAATACTGTGATGTGCAAGTTTTTTGGGTTTTTTTGTTGTGTTCCATGTTTCAATTCATGCGAGGCAGATAGAGCATCTCGGTTTCTGTGGAATGCAGAGGTCTTGGGTTCAAATCTAAAGTCAGACATTCTGCCGACCTTTTAGAGTTTACAAGACCACAAGGCCTATCACTGACAGACTTTCAACTGGAAGAGACGCATTTCGTATGATCTGACAATGGTGAAGTGGGTGATAGATAAAAAATAAAAAGATAGATGTTTTTTTCCTTCTCAATAAATGTGTTAGAGTTAGATGTGATTCTCTGTTATAGCATGTTTATGGCAACCTTCAGACATCCAAAACCTGTTTGGTTTTTTTTATTTTTGGCTTTGCTTTGCTCATGTAGAAATTTGAGTAGTGTAGCAATTTGACAGTGTTGGTAAATGGTTAATGTTTGTATTAAATGCGTGAATAAAGTATGATGTTACTTGACTCTTTAAGGTGAAAAAAACTCCTGACGTCCCAGAGCAGAACAATGATAACCTGACTGACGAAAGGGGTGCAAGATTGGCATGGGAACATCACAAACTTTTGCACAGATCGATTATTGTGGAACTGTTTCAGGTCTGTATGGAGTATATTTGTTTTGGATGAGAAATTGAAATAGGAATACCCAGTTGCTTTTCCATTGTATAAAAACCGATTAACTGGTGTCTCAAAAGATTAACTACCTCGGCTTGGAAATAGAACAATAGGCCTTCCACTTTCGGGGTGAGTGGAAGGAATGGGACAGTCACCCACCAAGGGATGCAATACATGGCCCAGCAGAGGAACTGCCAAGTGGAATAAAACTCCCTAGAAAAGAATGGGTGACACTGAACTGTGCAAGAGCTAAAGTGGGTAAGACATGCAGCACATTCTCTTTGAATGCAAACTGGGACCGACATGCACTTATACTGACCTAGGAGCCTGCACTCCAGAAGCTATTGATTGGATCCAACACTGATGCGATACGATATGATGATGATCAGGGTGAATGTGCTATCCATTGCACTTACACCACTGTGGCTTCCGACAATTTTCATTTTTTGGTTCATAAGGAAGGTGGACGCTCATTATGGATCTTTGAATAGATATATATATAAAGACTGCATGTCTTGGTGGTCCGAGGGGTCCACTTGCCAGACCACAATGAAAGGGCTTGGTGACAATTTTATATCGATTGACTTCTGTTGTCTTGTCAATTCAAAATTGGGTTAGTGAGACTGTGTTGACAACGACAACAAGGTCGTCATATGCATGCTTTCTTGTTGATTTCCCCCACCCACCCTCTCATGAAAGTGATTTGGTTATGAAATTTATTTTGATGTGTTTTGTATGAAGAGGTTTGTGTTAACATTGTCCATCATACCATCCACCCCCTTGTCTGCAGGGCCAGCTCAAATCCTCGTTGATGTGCAGGACGTGTGGGAAGACATCTGTGACTTTCCAGGCGTTCATGTTTCTATCTCTGCCAATTCCAGCATCCTCGAGGTGTTCCCTGAAAGTAAGACCTGGACCTCTTTGTCCTCAAGGCATTGGCCATTGTCTGTTCTATCTACATATTATATTGACACATTGCATTATTTACTTTTTGATAGCTTCTTTTTATTCACGTCTGTACAAAGAATTTCCCCACAGGGATGAAATAAAGTATTATCTTATCTTATCTTATCTTATAATATGTACACTCCACCTAATTCCCCATCTAACAGGTTGACACTTCCGATACCTTGATCAGATTTATTGGACACAGCCACCTTTTCTCTTTCTCTATGGGCTCCATTGGCAGTTAACAGTAGCCCTTTAACCTTTGAACTTGGCCACTTTTTTCAATCCCGAGCATAGTCAAGCTAACCAGAGTGTGAACAAAATAAACTTACCCAGGTGATCTACAGACTTGGACCGAGACTTCCAAATCCCTTCTTGTCCCCCTTTAGTCAAAGCTGAAACAGGAGGTCAGTACGTTATTAATCTGTATCCGACACAGCAGTAACTACAAAAATTCTAAAGAAATGGCCGTCTCTGACAAAACTGAGATCCACCCGATAAAGACAGTGGTCACCTGCGTATCATATTGGATTCTTGATCAAGAGTGTCTCAAGCTCCATGGTCAGCATAAAAGTAACCCCAACACTGTGATGTGGCACAAAGGGGGACTGGATAAGAGGGAAAGAAATTCAACACTGACAGCTCAACTCTATAATTTAGCCATCCCTTGCACGCTCCTTTAAAAGTGGATTTCCGCATCAAGGAATCTCACACATTACTACCTTAAAGTGGCTGGTGGCTGATGGCTTCAGCCCTGTGTTCTATGTCCAGCAAGGTGCTGAGGTCGATGTTATCACCACATGTTGGATCCCAGTTTTCCTGCTCTTCTTCGACATCCACATTAATTTTTGTCACTCCAATTATCTCCCAACGGTTGTGAGCATGTAAAAGAAGTTGTTATATTTTCACAAAACTAAAGTTCATAAGTGTCTGTTGACAGCCCTCGAAATGGTATTTCATTTCTCTAACTTCCTTACAATGCAAAAATACTTGAGATGCAAAACCAAATAAATCATATTAGAGAAAACCAGATTTGGAAAAAAACAACTTCTCCTATAGAAATTCTGATAAACAGTCAGCAAAAGAAAGAAAACAAAACCTGTAGACTATGTATAGGTACAAAGCATTTTCTCTTCTAATTCTTTCCGCTTTCAGTTATAAATGATGACCCAAAACCTTCCTTACAGGGTTTGCTGACAGTCCTTGTAATTCTCCGTGCCGACATCTCGTTGCTGTAGAGTCGATGCCTGGGGGTGGTCGACTGTGTGCACAGTTGATCCGCAGAGGCAAGCTGAATGCATTCTTCGTGGCCATTCAATCTAAGAGTCAAGGACCATCAAAAACATTCTAATCAAGGACCAATGAAATCATTTCATTTTTTTATTATTAATCTTGCCACATCTAGTTCCTACAAATCTTAGAACTTTTCAGAAATATAAGTTGCAACCAATTACTGAACCTCTTTCCTGATCACCAAATTGCGCAATTATATTATTTCTGACAGCAAAATTTTTAAAAATTAAAAAAAGAAAAATCTTAGGCAAATACAAAAAAACATTACTAAACAAACAAGATCAGGGGAAGTAATTGTGTCAAAGACATTTTGTACCTTTCATGGCAACACCTAGCCATGTGAACTTCAGGCATTTCTAGCTGGGCAAGAGTGGCCTTTCCTTGTTCTATTAATAGAGGTAGAGGGTGCATCTGACCTTGCGGTAACGTCGGAAATCCCCTTGCCTCCAGCCACACCCCCAATACATAATGGTCCTGACATGAGATACAAATAATATAAAACATAAAGAAGGGATGTGGTGATTTGGGTGGGGATAAGAAAAAATATGAAATGTAAAATCAAACATTCAGATGCAGATCTATGATATAATGTGTAGAACGGGTGCTGTGTCTATTTAAAAAATCAAACCTTCAAGATCAAAATAAAAAATCATTACATTATTTTTACATTAATCACAAAACGGCAGCAGAGCTGAGATTAGCCCCTGGCTGGCAAACTGACTGTCAGTCTGGCACAGCACAACTGCTAAATCCTGATCAAAGTGTCAGACTACTTGGGGAAATAAATTGAATTCCTTTATTCAAATTAAAGCCATGTTTAAAAATAGTTAACCTTTTCTTTACAGATACTGAAAGTAACATAGAGAAAAAGAGTAATTTTGAAGTGCGGTTTAAGTGCATGCCACACATTCATTCTCACCATGCCAACCACCATGATGAAATGACGCGCCTGTGGAGGTGTGTAGCCAGGCAGCGAGCTGCTAGCTGTGTCGTTATCAGGTATTTTCAATTCCTGCCACACAAACAATTGGTCAACATAGTGTCTGGCTGATAGAGACAACAGTCCATGGCAGTTTAAAAACAAGTTTACGTCTTTTTGGTTCTGACTGGGAAGGTGACTGCGTAATAGGTATTCCTGCGGAGAGAAACAAAGAACTCTGCATCAGGAATTAACGACGAGCAGGCGATGAGCCCACTGCGTCCAAATACCCTTACCAGTAAATTGGACAACAATGTACCATGAGATCTATACACTTTACCAGTAAACACTTTGCTGTTACCCTAATGGTTACTATTCAGTTATAGGACAACTGAGAGCCGCCACCACAATGTAAAACATATTATTTTTATCATATATAGGGTGAGGTATAAAAATGAAGCCGAACTTTGGAGCTTTATAATTTGAAAAGTTATCACTGAAATCACTATTTATTTGACATATCATAGTAAGAACAACTGGAATATAACTACATGTGAAAACTACATAATAATGACAAAATAACCATCAAAGTTATGCAATATCAGGGAAATTTTAAATTGCGACATGCATAGATTGTTGATCTAAATCGTCCATTGGGCCCCTCTGAGCAATTCAACCCAACGTTTATCACAAAGGTAAAAGTTGATGCACAATAATCTTGAGTTTGAATATTGACTGGACAAAGCATCACGGAGTAGTCTTGGACTTTGACAGTCATACAGTATGTTCTTAACTTCTCCAATATTCCAGAGACTCACTTTATAATAAAGGTTACACCCGACAATGACATATTTCCTCCTGGCAAAGAAGCTGTCTCTTTCCTGAAATAAAAAGAAGGGAGAAAGAAAAAAAAAGTGATGGGAAAAGTGCACAGCCATTCTAATTTGTAAAAATGTGTTACGCCTCTTAGTCAATTTTCTCTGTGTAATGTAAAATGCACATAATCTTTGGACATTAAAAGTCATCAAATCATTATTTCAAACGTCAATGCTGAAGTTTGAGTGAGAGTCATAGCTTAAATATGCTTTTGTTAAGGATGGTTGTGAAAAGCATAGGAATTGCTTATAATAAATGCTTATATCATTATGTTAGTGACATTTGATATTGGTCATGTTCTAATATAGAATCATGTTTTAAATCAGAGCTCTTGCCATTACTGTATAATTTCCCTCTTGTGATTAGTAAATCATAACTTTATCTGTATTTAAATATGAATATACTTTCTCAACACCCTATAGATAAAAACAAACTAGTTTCAACAAAGGTTTAAAAACCCAACTCACGAGATGATCATCAAACTCCATGGATTCAAATTCGGTCAGAATTTCATCACAGATGAGCTGAAAGAAGGGGAAAGAAAGAGGGGGGTCATAGTTTTACACAGAGTGGAAAATTTAAAAATGAAATCAGGGAACAGTTTTCTTCAATTGAAAGACAGATGACTCACACAAACAAAAAGCAACTGGTATGAAAAATATATCAAACAATTATAAAATCTAATTATTGATCAAGTCGAATGCAAAGAAAATAAAAAATTTCAAAGATTTTACCTATAAAAATGTTTTCTTTTATTCTAAATTTGAAAATTCAAATTAATAATACAATATTTTTCCTTTTGCAAAATAGTAGGAAGTGGCAAAAAAAAAAAAGAAGACAAAATGCAAGCTAGAATGGTTGCCCATTCTGTATAATTTAGGGGGTGGGGGAGGATTTGCTCTGCTGTTGAGCGTCTGATACTATAACTTTGGGTTCCACTCCGAGAAACGGGTCCGATCTTTAAAATGTTCATCATTCTTCTTCGTCTTTCGGTAAGATGTGCATGGCATGTCTGCCCATTATTGCAAATATGTTCCATACAGAAATACACATTGGCATCGTACAGCACATTTCATTTGATTAAGTGCATTTTTTAATGCTTCCAAAGACAAACAGCTGATTATGTTATTGGGGAGATTGTTCCAGTCTGTGATTTGCTTTGGTTTCCACCTATTGTCATCTACTACTATTAATTACTCATCAACATCAATAATTTTCCTTCTTTTTACTTTGTGCTAACATTGCAGCGACAGGAACAAAACACATCTTGACCTTACCTTGTTTTCATGTGAAAGAGGTAATTCCTTGACGGACCAATATCTACCCACTGAGGTCAAAGGTATTTTATGGCAAAACATAGCGGATGAGTCGTTGGATGATTGATGAGGTGACGATGGAATATCAGACAATGAAGAGGTACAGGGTTCAAACCCCAGGGCATTGTGCAACATGATGGCAATAAGTTTATCCAACCACTGACGATTTGCACTTGTAAATGCACTGAAGAAAGAAGAAAGAAAAGTTTATATGTCAGCTTAAAATACATGAGATCAGAAATTTTTAAATAAAGATAACATTTCTCACAGGTTGTGTTTCAGCACTCTGGAAAACCCAAAAGACATAACAAATATATTGACTTCACAAATGAAATAATGCTAAATAGTAACGCCAAATGGAATAATCATCAAAGCAATATCATAACCAGCTATCAACAAATCAAACAATTTTACAGGAGAGACATAAGGAAAATGACAGCAATGCAGAGTGCCAAGCTATCTCCCTGGTATGTAAGCACTGCGATTCAAACAGGAAGAATCAGCCGTGAAATAATCTGCAAAGAAAAGGACCCCCTGATATGTTAAATTGAATTACCTTTTAAGCTAAATTGACCGTCTCTGCATAGACAAAAAGAGCCATATCATATATAAATATGAATACGCAAACAGAGTCTGACCTTTTTGCATCCCCATACAACAGCACCAATAGAGAATGTAGGGCATCCAACAGATGGGTCAATCGAAATGATGAAATACATGCTTGTGGTAAGACCAAGATCAGCACATCTCGGCCACACGGAAGGTACGCAACACTGATGGGTGAGTCTGGCAACGTGACGTGGGAACTGGAGGCTGGTTGACCAACAGCGTCAGCAACAGTCGCAGTCAGCGTGATGAATAGACCTCGTAAAGACGTTAGGATTTCTTCATCACCAGGAAACGCGTAAATAATGTCCTCCTGGTTTGTAAAAAACAAAAAGATCATCAGTTGAATAAACATTTTAAAAACATCTTCAAGAACATTGCTTTTGAAAATTCTTCATAGAAAACATTTTAAGGTAGAAATTATAATAATTTATTTACATGCAGTTTTTGTCTTAACTCGCAATTATCATATAACGGAACATCTAATATTTCTCAAATTCAATTTTAATCTTTTACATCACTTGCAATGTAAAGTCCTCGTTATTATTGAGATGTGGCGACATATAAATGTGTCTTATCATTATCATTCAAATGGTCAAGGGACATGAAAAAGGACATTCTGGACACAAAAGTAGGAGGGACAGTGCACTTACCTTGAGATCTACTTCAGTCTCACCGTTACCGGATGAGTCAAAGGTGAGATACAACAATAGACAAGGATGTTTGGATAGCTCAACAAGGATCTGGTCAAGTCGTTTGCCCAGTAAGGCTAGACATAGATCTCCTTCTGGGACTTGTAGGACCTGGATGGACGATTTGGGTCCCACAACCCGCGGAGACTGAAAAGACAGCTTCACCTTCTGAAGTAAAATAAAAAGATTACATTATAGTGTATAAACACTACCTAGGATTGCAACATTTCCAACAATCATTTTTGGTACGCAGTTACTTTCAGCCAAACAGAATACCACATTTGATAACAGCTATGAGATAAATGTAGGGTCTGGTACATATTTGAAAAACTCTTTGTGATTTGTTTTGTAATTCCATGCCAACCCTTTTATACTGTAAATTAGGGTCATGGTTCTAGCAATTGGAAATCATACATAATCAACATTTCGCCACTTTTGTTATTCTTAAATATGTTAAAACTGTTATCAATGTTAATTTTGTTTCAATAAAAGAAGCAAAGCACGTTCAAAACATTTCTGGTTTTCAGCATTTATTGTCACAAAATGCTTTCCTCAAGACTGATTGGTTGATTATCATAATGTCAATTATTGTTTTCAGAAAATGGAAACTTATGTACCAAGTCTGACAAGAAAATTCAGAAAATTTCAGCTTTTTTTTCAAATTGAGCATTAAAAGAAAAAAACAGATTTTCCATTCATCGATTAAAAATTTATTTTGTGAAGGTACAAACGAACATTGATAAATAATTTTATAAACAAGTGTGACATTAGCTTCTACTTTTTTGCACCAAACTTGATCTGTGGATGTTATGTGTACATTGAAGCTATTTATTGCTTTTTCTTCATATTTTTGTGACAAATTTCAGCATAAAATTGATGATACAAATTTGTTAATGTCAAAAAAAAATTTATGATATGCTGATGAATTTACGAATTCAGTATGGGATTGTTATTATTGTGAGAAACCAATTTGGCCCTAAAACACTTAGGAGGGATGAGATATCTGCAAGAGTTCAGAAAATTGGCATGCTAATTACTAAAATGTCATACATCACAGCAACCTAATAATTGTCGTGTCTGCTGCCTTTTAAACAAATCAAATTTAATCGTTATACCTCTATAATTACGCATGTATTACATACAATCTACAAACCTCTCGTTTTCTGATGGATGACAAAATTTTGAAAAAATTTAGCCAGGTAACTTCTTTGTTGTTTACTTTTATAAGCATATCACCTGAAACAAAGTGATATAAATAAATAAAACAACAAAGATAAAATCTATATATATATATATATATATATATATATATATATATATCAAATTAGGACATCGGGTAAGAATAAGGAAGAGCAAATAAAATAAATATGACAGATTAGGGGTGAAAATACAAAACAAAATTTCTTACTTAATATAAAAAGCAAACAATTTGTTAAACTTTTTACCTGACTCAAATGGGCCCTTCTCAGGATAAAGGGCACATTTCTAATATCTTGAAGTAATATTCATTTAATTAATTCATAAATGAAGGAAATGGTCTGGAGGATCTAATTTCGTAAAATAACTTAAAAGCATAAATATCAAATTTTGAATATGTTGGTTAATTTAGTTGATAAAAGTGAAAACTCAACTGAACACAGCTGGATGTTGGGGTCATTGATTGCTGAAAGTTGTCTGTGGTTAAAGGAATACTACCTATACTACAGATGAAAAAATATCAACTGTTCAACTTGTTGTTTTTTATCGAGTCCCCTTTACACCACAATGAAAATAATTATGAGAGAGCGGGCACTGATGGTCTAGTAGACAGAATGATAGTGGGATAATGTAACAACAGTGCCAGTGAGAGGCAAGAACAGAAAATAGAAAAATGATTTTCGTCGACCGGGGCATGGGTTCAATTCCCCAGTCGACGAAAATCTTTTTTCTATTTTCTGTTATTGTCTCTCACTGGCACAGTCCTTTATACCACACTTTGCTGTCACCCCATTGGTCACTCTTTAGTTACAGGACAACTGGGAGTTGCCACCTGGGAACACTGTTCAACTCACCTCTTTGTATTCTTCCACATGTTTGCGCCCTTGACCCTTCAACAAGACCTTGAACTACCAACCTTCGTTGTAGAGGCAAATTACTCCAGCCTGCTTTCCCATTGCTGTACTTGAAAATAACAAGACCAAACAGCTTTTTGCAAAGTTCAACCCCATCATTCTCATTTCCTGATATTTTAGAAAAGTCTGACGACAAGACGACTTCTTTGCTTCGGCCGGAATCTGTGTTAGAAACAATTTTTGTTTCTGTAACCGTTTCATCATGACTGCTTGTAGGCACTGAATTTGGATTTGACTGAGAGTTACTGTGTATGATGGTATCCATGTTAGAGCTGGTTGCAAAGGGTATGACTTCGCCAAGGTCGCCATTTCGTTTCCCATTATCACGATGTTTCAGAAACTGGTGCAATTCTTTGCTCTTTTGTCGAAGTTCATTCCTTGATGCCACCCTGTCCTCCTCCTCACTAGAACTTGGATGGCGAGAGGAATTTTGGCCTGTTGACCTATCTCTTCTTGGATCATGGTAATCCATGGCATGATTTCATTGATTTTTTTGTAACCTTTTTTTATTTTCATGGAACTGAAAAGAAAAAAAAAGAACACAATTAATTATCAAAACATTTCAAAATGAAATCTTGACTTGCTCTCTTATTATATATAAACCAATAGATAGATAAACATAAAATTAAGCAAGATAAAGCTAACAACTTTTTGAGGCAGAAATCAGCTGTATAAAGGTTGATTTTTGTTTTATGTGGCAAAGAGCTGCTGGTCAAGTGAACAGCTTTCTTTGCAATTTATTTCTCATACCAGGCCTCTCAAGTCTTTCTATCCCATGCAAATTACATCATAATCGAGAATAAAATAGAGAGGCAAGCAGATGGACTAAGAGTTCAGAGACATTTCAACTCATCCACTTTAAAATAAAAATAGTCCTATAGTTATAGAAGACTAAATAATACATTTGTTGATAGCAACCAACAGAAAACCTAAAAGGTGCATACATAAATCACAATAAGAGTTTAACAAAAATAATAAGGGAGCAAATCCATATCAAATCAAAAAAGGGAATAGTGAGGTAACTCATTGTGAGGATATGAGAACTGATATATATATATATATATATATAAATGTCATTTTTTGTCAATGTCATTGACCATGGACATTTCACCAAAAGCAAGAGCTGCCTTCTTTAACTAATTGCATTAAATTCGTTTCCATCATGAGCCCCATGATAAATTTCAATTACTCTTGTGCAGTCCAGTGCAGCCTTTTGCCAAGTGATTTTTGTCTGTCTAGAATTAGCAATAAAACAATGACAGTATTCAAAATTAGTCGCTCCTAGGGAAGCTAAGATTTTACATCATCAGGTCCCCAATTAATATAAGACTCAAGATCAAGAAAGACATTATAATAATAACCACATCAGATGAAATTAAACACAAAAAAATCTTCATTAATGTCATTAATGTAATAAAAAATAGTTGGATTGGGACACTGATAGAAACTTGACACACAGACTCTCTCACTCTAAATCTTGGTCTTAGATTACTAACACTAATAACTACTGACTTTACTATTAATTTATTATATATTATTATTATTATATATATATCATTATTATCATTTATAATCATAATAGCCTATCATCTTCATCTAGACTAGTAGTAGTTTAGTACCAAGTCTATAGAACATAGTTTTATAGTATAGTATAGTATAGTAATCGTATTAAACTATAAGTTATAGTTGTGTTGTACTCTATCATCTACTATCTAGTATTATTTTTATGGTCTAGATAGCATAATTATAATAATAATAATATTAATATAACAATAACAATATTATTGTTATAATAATAATAATAATAATAATAATAATAGTAATAGTAATAATAGTATAGTAGGTAATAATAGTAAGAGTAAGAGTAAGAGAAGTAACATTTGAAATAAACATTAATTTAGAGAATATATTTTGTTAATAATGTTACAACGCTAACCTTCTGAAGGGAGGAGACAAACTTTCTCATGAAATAATAAATGAATCGTTCCTTGTTGATAAGACGTTTTTTTTAGTCTAGTTCAAGTTGAGGCCGAGGTTTGCCCATCATCATCAACTCAACATAATTTGTTTGGCTGAACTCATTAACTCAGTATAATGTAAACTGAAAACTGGATTTTTTAAACAGCAAATTGTTAAATTTAAGATCATAGTTTAAAATTTTGAAACTTGTCGACAACGTAAATAAAAGCAATATGCAAAATCCATTCGTTCGAACAAAAAGCAATTTCTAATCAAGTGTCTAGAGATTTTTGTTTACATAGATGGTCGCCATTTTGAATCCATGAGAGGATTGTGGTGTTTTCTTGGTTGAAGAGTGAATGTCATTCTTCAAATTTTTAAATCGTCAAGATGATGATTATGCAAAGGGTCGTCGGAATATGTATAAATATTATTATGAAAGACACTACAAAGGTGAAGGACCAGTAGCAAGAGAAAATGATAATGAAATATAGAAAGAGAGTCAGTCAGAAACAAAATACTGAATTAGATGGACGGATAAAAATGTATGAATATGTAGATCGATGGAAAAACAGAAAGGCAAATAGATATAAGACACATTAGGTAAATATGCAAATATAATTACAGTATATAAAGACAAACAGCCATGCAG
>JARFNW010125787.1:0-12149 GCA_031763155.1 Dirona albolineata
TATATAGTATCATCTAGGTAGAAATATTCTAGTATCCCAATTCCTTCTATAGTTGAAGGGGATAAACACCTAGGCCACTGTTTGTCATCTGAACAATACTGCATTCTGTGTTACTCATGACCAAAAAAGGGGCATGGACACAGTGGACAGATCCACAGCTTGTCTTAATTTCCTGATCAATAGATTTTCCAACTCAATGTTCAGCCATGCATACGGTGCTTTGTGCCTGACCATGTCCAAGGCAGACATGGGGTTGATCCCTACACTGCTTTACAGTAAAATGTGTTTGAATAACAACAACAAAAATATGGACGACTGCTAAACAAACCAACAAGGAAAACAAAATCCTGCATTGCAGGTTGTACGCACCACCCAATATTTCCTCTTGAAGACAAAGTAGATCACCTCTAAATGGAAGTAGACTGGCAAAAGCAAGGGAGGTCCCACTGAAAATATAAAGACGAAACCATATTGTACATGTGCCCTGCGTGAGAGGAAGATTACTTTCACTTCTTCAATTCAGCGACCACTTGAGTTCTGTTTGCCATTCAGTCAATACAACAATTGGGAGCGGTGAGAAGATAAAAGACATCATGTTACAAGATGAAGCGTACAGTGATATACGTAGTATGAAGCCTTATTTACATCACAGATGCTGCTGGAGGCTGAAAAGGTTGTCTTGACTTCCAACGATCACGCAACCTCACCTTTTTGTTGCGTTTTGTCATTTCTACTGATGGAGCAGAGGCCTGAGACATTCTATTGTTTGTTAGTTGTTTCACACTTGAAGCGAAGCCATACCATTATCTTTGTTTGAATTCCTTACAAGCATTTTAAGACATGATCATTGAGCAATAATATTAAGTTGAAAGACAGACCTGTCAGAACTTTTCAGCTGGATCTAAAAATGCCTCAAATCAGGCAATTGCCTGAAAAGAGTAATCTCTGAAAAATGCCACAACATGCTATCATATATGGCATTATCCATTCAATTGGCACAGTGGGCTGATCCCCTGCTTGCCTAAAATCTTGATCAATATATTTTCTAGCTCTGTATCAGGCCATGTGTACTAGTGGGGCACAGACTTGCTCTTAACCTGGATACGTTTTACCTAGGTCTGCGCATTGATGCCTTCTGCCTTGTACACTGTCCTCGGCCAGGCAGGGTTGGTCCTACACTGTTTAATCACGATTTTAAAGAGAACAGATAACAAATTATCGATTCAAATGCTTGAACACAGTGCTCTAATAGTGCTGACTCATGCACTGGTCACTTTCTCATGGCAGGTCACAGGTTGCCGATCTATGACACAGAGGCCACGTAATTAAAGGGCTATGAGCAGCTGGTGATCTAAATATAAAGAATGGAGAAAAAAATAATTAACAGTACAGCTTCAGATGTAATACAATTAACAGGTACAAGAATGTTAAGTTTTCTCTTCTTCAACTAACAAATTCAGAAAACACAAATGAAAAATGGGTGGCCACAAAAACAAGAAGAAGTGCTCCAAACGACCGACGTCTGTAAGTTAAAGTTAAAAGATACCATAAGTTACTGATAGTCAAAGTAAAAAACTACCCACACAGAAGGAAGTAAAAAACCACCCACACAAAAAGAAGTAAAAAACTACCCACAAAAAGAAGTAAAAAACTACCCACACAAAAAGAAGTAGTCCTGCTGCCATTGATACGGCATCTTGCCCCATTTCCTCTCCCCCCATTTCTTGGGAATGACGTCACCCAGCATGAACAGGTTGGCGATGTCGACGTCTGGGTCCTTCTTAATCATGTTGGGCTTGGCATGGTGCTGGAAATGTCTGAAATTCCACCAGTGAGACGATGCACCCTGCCATGGACAACAGAAAAATACATGGTTGGAAACATTGCAGAAATAATAATAATTATGATAAGTTTATAATTATAATAATAATAATTAGACAAAGAAAACCATAAAAACAAGGAGATAGATAATAATAATAATAATAATAATTAGACAAAGAAAACGAAGAAGAAAAAAAAGAATGAACCAAATAAAAATCATCATCTTGTTTATAGTCCTCTTATCATGGAGGATTTAAGGCCAGCAAGTTTGATATTCCACACAAAAGACATTAACTGATTACAATTTGTGCAAAGATGTTTTCAATTAATAAAAAAATAAATACGTAAGGAGTATAGAAATTGAATCACCTTGATAAATCCGACAGTTAAGTGGTGGAAGATGTGCGCGTTCCTCATGCCTTTGAACACGCTGTGGTGGCCGTAGTCATGCTGGGTCCAGCCGGCCTGGGCCTGAGGAATTGACCAAGGGAAAAAATGACCATTGGATTAGA
Organism: Dirona albolineata; assembly: GCA_031763155.1. Taxonomy (NCBI): domain Eukaryota; kingdom Metazoa; phylum Mollusca; class Gastropoda; order Nudibranchia; family Dironidae; genus Dirona; species Dirona albolineata. Next base: position 2,334 of record JARFNW010125787.1, read on the forward strand.
AAAGAGGAGAGAAGGACAACAATTTGAAACATCAATATATTATCTTTAAATAATCGCCAGCGTGCTGCCTAAAGATGAAAAAGACATGCGTTGGAAAATAAATTGCTAACTCTTACAACGTCCGTGGTCTCTCACCTGGGAGGTAGCCATGAGGAGCATGGCCAGAAGTACGAATGGCCAGCTGGTACCAAAGTACCATAGCACACCGACAGCCAGCCCTTCTAACGCCAGGATGTGAATGAAGTGGAGCACGTAGAACAACGGTTCCGGTTGCATCCAGCCACTGTCTTCTACCAACTTACGCAGCTGTCGGAAATCTTCTTTCATTGGATCCTGAAGAGAAGAAAAAAAATAATTAAATATATCAATTAGAACCAATGTGGTAATATCAAAATATACTTGCATACATTTGTACACCCTCATTTTGAAGTTTACACTGTTGGAATTGTTTTTACGCTGCATTAGATCAAATTTGTACTCATTGAAGAAACACTGCATTATTGTTATATTACATTGCTAAAAACAATTTCTTAATGAGAGTTATAATGCAAATATACAAAACATACAACTTTTACTTTTGAGTTCTCTAGCTTGTACTAAGGAATATTTCACAAAGACAAAGATGAAGATGAATATGCTGTCAATATTGTAAAAGCATTGCTTTAATTTAAAACATTCTTTTCAAAAAATTTTATATATAAGGGAAGGACACACTAATCTATGTTAACGGAAGTGACGTTCAAGCTATGATTGAAATTATGTGGCCATTTGTACAAAACATGCACCTCAGATTTAAAACATACCTTTTTCTCATCAATCAGATCACCCACGTACAAGGCCTTCATGTACTTCTCGACCTTTTCCTTGTCGTTATGGAAAGCCACCCACGCATCCTGTAATGATAAATAAGAGCAAAATAAATAATTAAAGTATAAACTCCAGTCGCCAAATTCTAAACATAAGTCATAAGGTCAGTTGCAATTTGAACTCAGCACAGTGAGGTGACCACCTGCAAAATAATTTAAAGGCTGAGCACAGAGTGTGGCCTAAACTAATATTCCTCGAAAAGAAAAAAAAATATGATTATACAACTTCAAGTGTACCTAGAACAAATGGGGTTTTATAATTTGTCCCACGATCAGAGCTGTATCATCATCAGCAATTATTTTCAGCGTGATTATTATTATCATTATCAGTTCACTAGCACTGAGTGGCCGCTGTAAAAAAGAAAAGGTGATTCTGCCACGTTTTGATTTTGTTCATGGAAGTGCGGAGGAAATGGAGGTGAACTATTTTATATCGTTTGTGCCCCACGCTTAGATACCGTGTAACCGTCATTTTTGTCAAAAGTCAAAATACATTGTTTTGTTTTTGTTGCTCAAAACAATGAACAGTCGGTAGTCAATCCCAAATAAAATATCTAAGTGGTCAAAATCATTGTGTGTTCTATTAGTGCAAAACACAATATAACATAACGTGGGGCGTTGTTTTCTTTTTTCTCACTTTTTGTAAAACTAGCCTCCAGACACATAGACGTCTAGCTACACGGTTAGCGCTGGACAACAACGATATATACTTAAACTTAATATAAAATAAAAAAAACAAAAACTTAATTGAAATTGTATATTTTTAACATAAGTGAGTCTTGAATGATATTAGCACTTTCTCTGCCTTGTACTCGTGGTGTGAGTGAGACCCTTAGACTTAGACAGTAAAGATGGCTAATTAAAACTCACATTCACATCAATACAAGTTTGATCACAACTACAACTCGATATATGAAAATGACATCCAACCACATTTCTGTAATATCTACTGATATCTACTAGACCAAGTTTTTAGTCAAAATTTACTGAACTGTGAGCACTTACTGTCGCATCATCTCCAGCAAAATGATTCAAGATCTTGCCACCTCCAGGATGTCGCTTGGCAAATTCTGTAACATCATAAACTTTGTTCTTTATGACAATCCACTGGTCAGTTCTTTGATTATGTTTCTTTAATTCATCACAAGTGACGTGCCTCACAATGCTTGCAGTCGCATGCCCATTGGCACCGAAGTCAGCCCCTTTTCCCATTCTCCGAAGAAATGTAGCCAATATCACCAGCACCACCCGCACCGGTAGCCACTCATCAACTAGACTAGAAGTAGAAGAACTAGATAGGAATTATTCTACTATTACTAATATTAATATTAATATTACTAATTACTAATATTATTATTATTACGTATTCTATATAGAATCGTATCTAAATAGCTAGCGCTTGGTTTAATAACTAAACCGAAATCATTACAAAACGAACTGGCCAGTCTTGAGTTTCATAACTATAACTAACATTGCCAAGTCTGAACCTCGTCTCCAAGTATAACACTAAGTCAACCCCCTGGCCTAGGTCTAAAAAATGTCAAGGCAATCATGCATGACTATTCTTCTTTCATAAGGTTTCTAGTTTCTGTTTTTAACGATGGAGCGATATTTTAAAATATGAAAGCATTTTTTACAAAACAACAAGAAAATGTATTATTCTATTTTCAAGTTTCAAGTCTCATAAAGTATGCTTGATTTTTTATTTTAAAAACAATTAATTTATTTGCGATTTAAACTGCCAAAAGTTGAACAATACTGAATCAAAAACAGTTGTGTACAACTTAAACCAATCTTTCGTTTTTTGCTCGATTCCAAATACAAGTTTTATAATGTCAATGACCCAAAGTTTGTTTATGGTAACTAGGCTCCGCAAATAGGATCGGATGTTGTTATACAATCTGAGTAGTATTTCAGTTTTGTTCTCTAAACATGCCCTAACGGTTGTTTGCTAAAATGTGTGTATGTGTTGGGTCTGTGTGTGTGTGTGTGTGTGTGTGTGTGTGTGTGTTTGTTCCATCTTTTGCCTCTCGTCATGTTTTGTTGTTGCCTTTTTAGTTTCAATGATTAAAAAAACCCCGCTATATGATATATGTGTTTAGTGCTGGAACTGGAACTGACTGGAAGTAGTAAACTTAGACTTATACTTATCTTATGTATTTAAATATATAATGAAGGTTAAAATAATAAGTACTTGACTATTCTGTTGATCTATTTGAGCTGTTTAATCAGTCCCATTTGTGTTCATTGTGGGGATCACGGGTTGTAGCTGTTGTTTTGCAACATTCATTGTATTGGCTACATCTATTGTGGTTTGGCTCTCTTTGTTGTGTTTGGCTCTGTCCCTGCCTTGTGGTTTGGTCACTTGTATAGGTACTCTAGTCAGTCCGAGATTGTGTAATACGAAGTTCGCAACACTGTAAACCTGTATGGACCAGTCTGGGGTTTTAACGGACGTTACACATTACACACACTATCCTTTGCGCAATTAATTGTGCACGATGTTTTTAGAACTAGATTTATTAATCGAAAACGTACACAAAACGAGGTGCATGTTTGATTATTCTGCCATAATAATAATTAAAAAGAAACAAACAAAAAACTATATAACTATAACATCCATATTTTCCTTTGATTCATTTTTTTCATGGTCTTTTGTTCCAAAAGTATTATGTCAATGATTAAAGTTGATATCATTAAAGTCATTGAAGTCATTATTTAGGCCCATATAGGTTTGTATTCAAAAGAACATGGAGCAGGCATGAAAAGTTAAAACAGGCAAAGAAAATAATGCAGTGCCACATTCCCTGTTTTTTAGATCTTCTGCAGCCACGGGATTGATTACACCTGTCAATAATGTATAATGTTTAATGCATTGCATTTATGTAGCGGTTATCCACGGTATTTACCGTGCTTGAAGCGCTTTCCCTTTTTACAGTACCACATTTGCCCCGGCAAAGCAACGGACCAAACTTACGTCACACGCTGCCAGATGGGCGCGAATACAATTTTTAGTCAAGGACGATACTGCTTACAACCGATGAGACCTCCGAGTTTAACGTCTGTCTCCGATAATCATTTTTCAATTCTTGTACATCTATTTTGAAACGCAATGCCGGCCGTTAAATGTTTCTTCATTTTCTAATATGATGAATGCATGCGTGTATGTATCCTCTTGTTCGACCTGATGCGCAGGCTACCTGACCTTGATCATCAACTTGTTCAAACGTATTGGGTCCATTTTCATCGGGTCATTATGATATGCCTAGTAACTGAGCTGCATAGATACCGACCTGTCATCCGCACATGACATATTTGGTATCATTCAGATATATTTTACCACTTTTGAACCATCTTCGGATTTATTTTCACTTGATACATATTATTATTTTCTTTCAAATTACTGTCTCAAAACGTGTTCTCTGTTACCCTCTTTTCCTATTCAATTTCTTTGAATTTGACTCACATGTTTTAAACACAGAGACTAAGCTAACATACACATCAAATGCTGAGTATAAATGCATGAAAGTACTTTTTTTCTTTCTTCTTGATTTGTTTAAATATTATAACCACTCTAGTGAAGAAGATACATATTTGTTCCTACCTCAAAGTTCGGATATTTCTTCAAGATAATAATACAATTTTTTTCTATTCATGTGTGTGGCAGGTCTGCTGATAACACGAATGCATTTATTTTATAACACGTCATAACGCTGCCAGGCACTCAAAGTAACGAGAAAAGGGCTTGGTGACATCAACAGACAAACACGAAATGAAGGAAATCCCAGGGGAACGTGACGACTGGCAGGAATTGTAATTATAGATATCGAAACAGGGGCCGTATACAGATATCGTAGCTTAACTGTTAGCACAATTATTTTGGCACAAATTCATTGCAATGATTTATACCCAAAACATGACGTGGTTGTTATGATGGTGTTTGTGTCATATGTTGTGTGTGATTCGATGTAATTGATTGTGTCAAAGTGTGCTATCAGTTTACGTATGGTCTGTGAGTCTTGAGTACACAGCGCCCTAGGTCCGGATTCTCCAGTATCTACAGTAATACACGCACTGGATAGGGAATACGTGTGTCAAGTCATGTCACCCGTGGCGTCGGTGGCCGAGTGGTTAGGCTACTAAACTCGAGATCCAGAGACCCGAGTTCGAATCCTTACTTAAGCTACCAATGTTGAGTCTTTGGGGAATATTTTTTTACACTTTTTTTCCTCACTTGACTCAGGTGTGAAATGAATGGGTACCCACCCAGCTACAGACAGAGAAATATATTGTCAGTATGTTAGAATGATTGCTCTACAACCTGGATGACCCGGATTCGAGCCTAGATTCAGGCATTTAATATTTTTTTTCTTGGGCAAGATTATTAACCTCTGATTTGCTCACTTGGACAACGTGGGTGATTCCTGTTGACATCAGGCTAACGCTTGATTAATTATCTTTATTCCTTCTTAGGGATGCAAAGGCAAAGGAGGTGCCGCGCGAAGGGCTGGATATTTTTTAAAATGTACTATGATTACATTTAGAATAGGAGTTAAATTATAATCATGCAAAACTCACTTTCGATAATTTTTTATTATCATAAAGCAAGTGGTATAAGGGGAGAGCATTCTTCCTATCAAATTACAAAGGGCATTGATTGAATCTTTATTGAGTTACATCCCTTGTTCTGGGAGAGGATTAGAACTGAAGAGGTAAAGATAGATATTGGTTTATAGTCCGAATCTCCTGGCAGACTCACAGACTTCATGTTATCATTATATATCTCTTGTTGTTACCACCAAAGCCTGTTTACAGTTTGCATTGATATACCTTAGGATAAAGTAAATCAAAGGATCAGCTCGAAATGTTATCTACATCGTCCATTTTTCTGAAGTAGGCCTACACTCACATCGTTATCCCCCAATCAATAATATGGTTGCATTGCACCCAGAAGCTGGTATTAAGTTTTCACAACTTTGGTGTCAGACTTCACGGCAATAGGACAAGATCGTTATAAGGTTTTCTCTAGCAACTTGACCTTGCTATTCGGGAAGTACCCTAAAAAATTATGAGATTCCTCATTCACAATTGGAAAGTTGTTTGTGACGGTACTTTTTACTCACAATAGACCGATCTGTAGGAAATGAAAAACCAAAGCAAAAGGTTTTCAACTTTTCATTTTTCAACGTCGAGTCGGCAATAAAACAATGCCAATTATAAAATGATTTTTTTTTGTTACTGAAATCTAGTTGTAATCGGCACCCCTCACACCCCTAATATTGTAATTTTAATTTTGATTTCGCGTTTGACTTACTTCATTTTTCCCCTTCTGTTGAAATGTCATAATTTATAAACCAGTGTTTCCTATTTTTTCTCTCTTCATTGTATTGGTACATTTGACACTTTTTCGGACGTATCTTCAGGAGATCAATTTTGTTGGGGTGATGATAATGACGATGATGATGATGATAATGACGATGATGATGATGATGATAATGACGATGATGATGATGATGATGATGATATTGACGATGATGATGATGATGATGATGATGATGACGATGATGATGATAATGACGATGATGATGATGATGATAATGATGATGATGATGATGATGATGATGATAATGACGATGGTGATGAAGATGATGATGATGATGATCGTGATGGTGGTGGTGATGGTGATGATGATGATAATGATGATGATAATAATGATGATAATGACGATGATGATGATGATGATGATGATGATAATGATGATGATAATAATGATGATAATGATGATGATGATGATGATGATGATGATAATAATGATGATGATGATGCTAATAATGATGATGATGATGATGATGATGATGATGATGATGATGATAATGATGATGATAATAATGACGATAACAATATGAAATCGACGTCACGAGGCAGAGATTGTTTTAATACAAGATTTTATTATTTATATTCACGAATTCAATTGATATCAATATCATAATAACATGACTATGTGCAAGGTAAATTACGGCAATAGTTTGTATACAAACATTCAGTAATAATAATATCATTAGAAGGGAGAAAGTGACGTCACGTACAGTATAGCGTGTATCAATCCAACAATACTCAGATGTTTGGGTTTTGTTTTAATTGTATAATGGGGAGCCAGTGTCGCAGTGGCTAAGTCGCTCGCCTTTAGTTCGAGAGGTCGCGGGTTCAAATCCCGATGGAGGCACTGTTTCTTTTTTCTCAAGACCGTGATACCACTTTGCGTCGCTGCCCCGCCGCTGATGCCTGGGTTATTCCGGTCTACCCTCGCAATAGACCCTAAAGACAAATTTCCCACTGGGATGAATACAAGGAATGTAATTTTATTATTTCTTAAAAATCATTTCTATTTTATTTATGCTGTAATTACACATAAATACCAGAGACAGCGATGGATTTAACCTAAAGACGGGCTTATACTTATAGTCCGTATCCCCGTACGTGGACAGGATCACACAACTTACATCATATATCCCTGACCCAGCCTCCAGGAATCAAGAACTCTTTAGACACTAAGACGAAGACAGAAAATACAAATAAAAGCCTCAAACAAAATACCTACATTTTCCAGCTTAATTTGTAACAATAACTCCATTATTTTGTTCGTTTCCTGCAAAACCTACCCTTTTTGCATTAAGCAGAGTAAGTGTAACGTAAAGTTATTGATATTATGATTCAATTTTGCTGTGATTGTGCTCGTGCTGAAATTATGGCAATGATGATGCATTTTACATTACGATAAATCAAGAAACGTTATATATATAATTTACAAATTGTTTACAACTAAAGTGAAAGTCATGAATACAATACAATTTAGAACATTGTTTCGACTAAACATTTGGCCAGATCGTAACATTTGAGGATCTGACCCTGAAGTTGTTTCAGGTTCCTCCGTCTTTTGAAGATCGTCAACGTTCTCGCTTTCCTCGTTGTGAACTGACCCACTTTCATAATTCTTTGTTGGTGCTAAAGTCCGCCCGGTTGAGAGTGTGTCTGGCAGTTTGAAATCAAATTGATTGAGTGGTGGGTCCTGATCTGAAAGTTCATCGTAGAGGTTGACAGATGGTTCTGGCGTGAGTGTTGTGTTGTAGTTAGTATCTGCGTCTGCTGTGGCGTTGGTCGTTTGTTGTGAGTGATAGGGTGTTGTTGACGAATTGATAGGCTGAGATGAGTCTGCTTTCTGAATTTTCGCGACATGTGTGCTGGAGGTGGGTGGATTAGTTTGATGCGCACGACTGTAGTCACGTGACACGTCATTTCCGGCATCGCTATTAGATCTGATGGTTTGTTCGGAATGAGGAGTGTTTAGTGACGTCATAGTTTCGTGTGTATTCATAGTCTTCACATTACGAGGGGAGGTGTTGGTTTCAGTTGGTGTGAAAGTTGTTGATGTTGTGACACCAGATCTCGATCTTGGGTTTTGACGCTTCCGGCCGTGTTTTCGTGTGTTTTCAAAACCCTTATTGTCCAAAACATGACCCTGGGTTGTTGATGACGTGTCTGGTGTGAGTGGAGTTACAGGACTTCGGTCATCATACAGACCAACAACGTTCCTGTCTTGTTTTCTATTTGCTTTGATTGCATCACGATTGGTTTTGTTGTTGGGCGACTCTCTGTTTTCATGATGATAACTTGCTTTGTGAATTATCATCTTGTCATTGTTGACACCATCATTACTATAACGTGGTTTATGAATAGCATTCGTGTTGTTAACCCTTTCTACGCTGGCTCTTACTTCAACATCGCGCACAGAGATCATGCTACTAATACTATCATTACTACTACTAGTACTCGTAGGGCTAAGGATGTCAATTGTATCATTAACTCTTTTCCGACCGGATCGGTTTCTGTCATTGTTTTCCCCACCGCCATTTTTAACCCTCTGTCGGCCATGTTGGCCTCTAGCACGACTCCTGGATCTATTCCGTCTATGCCCCACCCCACTGGCGGGGGTAGTGCTGGTTCTACTACGATGTGGAGTAGTCTCATTGGATCGAGTCCTGCTTTTGGGTTTTCTATTCCTTGCATTTCTTCTCGAATTATTACTATCATTATTATTCCGGTTTCTGCTACGTCTACTACTTCTGCTGCTACTTCTGCTGCTACTTCTGCTGCTGCTGCTGCTACCACTGCTGATGGTTAAGCGAGTCTCTTCGCTCCTCTTACTCTTGCTGTTATCCTTTTCAGCGTTGTTATTGTCGTTACGATTTTTGCTGCGTTTGTTGATGTTGTGGTCGTCATCATTGTCACGACTGCTATTACTGCTGCTGACGCCATTATTTTCAGTTCCAGATTTATTCCCTGTTCTTGTTTTTGTTGTTCTCTCCCTTTTCAAAGTGACCTCCCCTTTACCACCACGATCAAAGGACGTATCAGTTTTGTCATTAGTATTTTTATATTCTACATCATCATTCTTATTCCTGACATTCCTTGAGCTGGTCACTTTGTTTCCTGTCCCCAAACTAGACTTCACAAACTCATCCCTCCGATCCTTACGATTGTCGATGTCGGTTTCCAGAGCAACAAGGGAAATAACTGTCTCTGACATAGCCGTGACGAGTGGGTAAGGTCCCATGTTACAGTAGTCCCCCGTGAAGTCGTCCAAGTCCAAAGACCAAAACATGACCCCGCCCAGTCCCAGGTTGTAGCCCCACGTGACCTGGGGTAGAATCAAAGAATTATTTAGCAAGTGTCAATAAATAATGGAGACTTAATATGGGCAGTTAGTTACTAATGACGCAAAGGTGAAAAAAAATATGAGGAAACAGATTGCATCATCATAGGCGATTAGAGGACGAAACACAAGAATAGAAAAGTGAGGGTCCACAGCGGAGGGAAATGCATGCCTGCAACTATAACACCGCCCCCCCCCCCCACACACACACAAGAGAGAGAGAAAGAGAGAGAGAGAGAG
>JARFNW010125798.1:9091-21913 GCA_031763155.1 Dirona albolineata
AACCGGGAAATCTGGACAAAATTATTGTGTCATGACAAAACGTGAAGTAAATGAACACACACAAAACATGTAGGTTATAAGAACACTTGAAATATCAATGCTGAAGCACACTTTGGCAACTTGAACAGTCCAAGACTAACAAGACTTGATTGATGATAGAGAGGGATTTACAAGAATGGATAACGGTCCTTAATCCTCAACCTGTTGCTAACACACATACAGTTTAAAGAAAGGACAAGATTATTAAAGGCTTGCTGCAGACATACTGCCTCTATTCATCGTTCATCAACAGTCTGTTTTGATAAATTTGTAATTTTCTTTTTTATTATAGTTTATAGCTATCTAATTGTCTGCTTATGTTTGATGTCGTTTACTAGAGGAAAAGCACATTGATATAATGATGGTAGTGCGGTACATTGCTGGGGAAAAGTATGATGATAATTTGGGCTCGAAGAATCAGAAATCAATTTTATCAGCAGCACCATTTACCCATCAAAAACAATTCAGAGGTAAAGGCTAAATATAGGCACACAACATAACCAAACATAACAAAAGATTTTAATCTACAAAACATTTCCCGAATTTCAGGCCCCTTCTTTGTTCATTGAAAGTAAAAAGGAGATTATAATAAAAAATTTGTCACTGAGAAACGGACGTCGAGAATTTGAAGGTAGACATAATAGATAAACCAAAACAAACCCCAATAGCCACTATAAATGCATCATGTTGCATTGCCTAATGCCAATTGCCAGCAAAGGAGGATCAAATGGAAAATTAACTTTTGAAAAATAATTATAAAATATTACAGAAACAGCAATTTTTCACTCTCTCATTCCCATTCATTTAATAACAAAAGCACCATATGTATACATTTTAATTACAACTGAATGTAGTCAAAGCAGCATAATAAACAGGCAAGGAAATCATATGATGTATAAACAATACTAAAAAGAAAGTATGATTCAATAGTTGAATGCAAAATATAAAATGAATAAAACAATGTTGAAAACTGAAATGGATTGTGGTCACTAGTAATTCATAAGAACTAAGTTCTTATTCACACTTTGAAAACTCCATCTATATCATATATTTGTATATAATACATGGGGAGGGCCCCTTTCTTCCACTTTGTTAAATATCTTAACAGTCCCTACCATTCCTCAGATGCCAAACTAGTTTCATGCAATCTACCTACTTCAATAGCCAATGACTAAAATCATTTTCTAAATTCTTCACCGACATACTGTGTTGATTGTAGTTACTGCATTTGATTTCATCACTTGGAGCGAGAAGCAAACTACACTGCTTCATTCAAGTAAAATGGAAAATAATCTTAACCCTACCTACCAATATAATTCTGGCCGATAAAAACCGTAGCATCTTGAGCCAGGGTGTGAAAAAACCAAACCCATGGTACCAAATAACTTTTTAAATTCACAACGAATCAACACCAAAAAATAGAAGCATGTTTGAATTATATACACAAACTGTATTAAACACTGTTTTAATAATCATTTTCTTTCCACAAAATTGAAAACTATGAAAATTGGTTGTCATCACCAGAATTAAGCCTATTGCTAGAATAGAACCTCTTTTGGTAGGATTGGGAGATCTAGAATCACCTTCCAAGTCATCAATATTATCATAAGTAATGTGTAGAGGTTCAAAATCAATGTCAATGTCGCTTTAACCATCAGAATTCCCTTCTTCCTAATTATTTTCACCTTAAGGGATGATCCATTAAAGAAGTTAAAATGTAATTTTTGTACGTGACAAAAGAAGCAAAAGTTGAAAAATTCTAACTGAAAAAGTTTCCAGTCTAATTCTTACAGTCAACAGTTTTAAACTCAGTATTTCTTCAGTTATCAAACACAGTAATGAAGTACCGTACACAAAACGGCCACTCAAACCACTTGATAAACACTCAAGACTGAAATGACCACAAGCACACAAGCAGTCACATTTGCCTTCATCAAGATGATCGGCTGTCAACACGACTGGTCAAAATCAATTGCAACGCAGTGGAAAGGAATGGCAAAATCTGCACTCCGCAGACAAAAATGTGAGACATAGGGAAAAGCTGTGGTTAAGTTTCTTGGCATTCATTTGTTAACAATGTATTTTTTTGTCAAACAAAAGCAAAGAAGATGTGAAATCTTAGAGTGATTCTAGCTGAACAGTAAGCCTAGATGTCTTGGAATGTGGAGGTCCAGAGTTCAAATCCTGGCAGGGGAGGATTTTACTTCTCTGGATTTCACAGGTTTGGGGGGTTCTACACTATAAATATAGAATCTTAGATCATGTGTAAAACACAGTCTAAATCCTGCCTTTGCAACAATATTGCAGTGTCAAAAATGGTGTAAAACTTGTCAACAGATAAAAAAAAAAAAATTGGGTTTATCTCACTTCCCAAGGGGCTTTGTAGATCATTTGAAAGGATTCTGGCTGTCAACTGCAAAAGTAATTGTTATGGCACACCCTTGCAACTTGCCTCAAATTCAGCATTTGTAAGTATAATCTACTAAAAAGGCTAAACTATGACAGAAGTGTGGGCTTGCATGTAGCCGTGATGTCAATAAATGAATTTCAATGGATTATAACAGGTACTGTATTGTGTCAGCATTTAAACATTTACCGAAAGGTACAAAAGGTAAATCGATCAAGAAAGAAAGGAAAATCTATGACAATGTCATCGACAATGAACAACTTGCTCTTTGAACATGGATTCTATAGATTAATTAACCCAATACTAGTTAAACTCAAAAAAAGGTAAGACTTAGCAAAAAGGGATTCAACTCCATTGTGAAATAGGTTCACTTATGTGAAAAAATTATTTTGAAAATACTAATGCTTGAAAGTGCCAAAACATTTCTGTAAAGATTCAGGAAAAATTTCTGTTTAACTTGATATCAAATGTGTTGGTGACTGTTTTTTACTTGAAAAAAAAAATCAAACTTAAAAAAGTTAAAAAGATGACATTGAAATATATATTTTTTCTTCATTAGTCTTACTGTTAAAAAAAAAAGCACACCTACTTTACAATTAATCCGATTCACGTGGATTCACGTGCGGTAAAAGTGACTTTCACTTGAATTCCCAGACTTTCTCTGTAAATATAGTAACTGAAAGTAGCAAACTTTTTGGGTGCGAAAATGAGTTCCAAAACAAACATATGACTTTTGCATGCTAGCAGGCGATATCGGGCGCATCAACTAGACAGAATTTGTTTTTCGTCATTCGAGCCGGCGCATTTACTAGTAATAGGTTAAACCTGTACATAAAAATAAAGAAAATGAAAATTTTAAAGTTAAAAAAGAAATGGATGAAAATTACAAGACATTTGATCATTTGCATTAAAACATGGGGAGCATTTTCAAACTTTTGTAACAAAACAGATATTATTCTATCATCATGGGAATGCATACTTAACTATAATTAACAAAATAAATTGAAATTGGCCAAATCTATTGCACTCGTTATGTGTCATTAGTCGACCTCATTCTCAGTGCCAGCTATTATGAGCTTATTCCCTACAGTGGAACCTGCTCCTCAACCGACCGACCTACCCTGATTTGTCAACAAAAAAATTGTTTTGAACACTATTGTTAAACACCATTAAAGCTTTGAAATATGATACAGATAATGCCATTCACTATCAAATTCCAGTTTGCCAGTTGAATTATCCCTACTTTCCATATTCATTGCAGGCAATGATAAAAAAAAAACCCAACAACTTTGAAAATATAAAGGACATCCTTCATAGATTTTTTTGGCCTTGTAAGCCATTAGCTACTTATCCTGGCTTGGGAAGTATTAAGTGGATGAGTAACAACTTGAAACCCTCTGGATAGGACCATTGGTCAATCCAATATTTCTTCACTCACTTCCAGTTGATGTCCATTCTTACTTCTTGGTTGAGTGAGGGAATGGGAGTAAAGCATTTTGCTGAAGGAATATGACGCAATGTTGAAAGCTGGTTTCTAACCAACAGTTTTGATGGAAGTACATCGATTCATCCACTTAATCCACCACGCCTTCTTTAGATAAAATAAAAAAAACCCACTTTTCTTGAAAATTATATCAGCCCCAAGTAGAATGGTTAGTTGTTTAAGGGTGCAGCTATTTTGGAATATGATCAACGATTTCATATAGGTTATTGTGGAATTAGTTGACCCACTTTGAAAATAATACCCTTTAAAGTGGTTGCATATGACATATACAGGGAGCACAATGGACTCTCGCCGATGTCCAGACTCGAAAAGGGATACAAAACATTTAATACCCACAGACATAATGTAATATACTCTTTTGACAAATTAAAAAAATCAGTTCATTCATGATAACATCTTCAATAACATCACACAGCATCTGAATCACTGCAATAAATGAGGTGAACTCTGTAATGCAGAGTATGAATGCGTTATGCCTGATGGAAATGAAGATGATGAATATAATTTTACCCTCTTACAAAGGCTGGGCATGGAGCTGGCCCCTGTGGTACAAAGGGGTATCGATAACAAGAAACAAATTTTGAAAAGGGAATCTTCTAAAGAATTGGGTTGACTTGCCTGTCAAAGAGTAAGATAGCAGTAAAGCAAATTGTATCATTGCCTCAAAGGATTATGCACGACTGGCAATATAAGGGCATGCAAAAGTGTTGGATTTCTTCCATGCAGAGTTTCAACAGAACAGTTAAAGTTTATAACTGTAACTTTGATTTTATCCTCCAATAATGCAAAGAACAATTCTCACACAATTGAAATTTGGTCTGATCCCAATTAAAACATACCCCAATCTCATGCCCTTCTAAGTATATTCTGTTTGAAAAGCAATTTAATTAAGTTTAAGAAAAGATATAATTGGAACGAAATAATTGAGATTTATACCGATACATATCTTTATATATCTTTATTACAAACAGAAAATGTATGATAGACGGGAGTATATTCTATTTTTTTCTTAATCTTATACTTTTGAAAAATCAATTTCTTTCAAACCTTGTGTGAAAATACTTCTAGACATATTGAGCAATTTTCTTGAAAATGAAACAAAATACGTACAGAAAATGGTGGCAGGCAAAAGTTGATAAATATAATGGAATAAGTTAGAGCATTCTATATATGTTGTTTTGTATAAATATGTACAAGCATCTCAATCCAGCCAGTGGTGTGTCAACAGGCAGCTTCAATCATTGTCAGTGCAAGAATGGCTTGGGGGGCACAGGTGGGGGTAAGTCATCTTCATCATCCAGTGATGGGGGCAGGGGAGGGGGTAGCTAGCCGGTGCAGAAGAAAGGTAAGATGAAAAATTTAAAAAAATTTTAAATGCATATTATTTCTTTTACTTTCAGCAACCCATAACATAAATACAATACAAGAAGAAAAATATAAATGTTATCATTCCTATGAATCCAAAAATGTGGAGTAAAAAATCAAGGAAAGAAATGTAATGAATAACAAATTTTAAAAAAATTTAAAAAATCATTCACTTTATTCATACATGAATCTCAAGAGGCAAATTAGTCATATTCTCTAGTCGTTTTTTAGGGGGTGAGAAATGATGCATGAAAAGTTTCAGGCCTACTTTAGACTTGTGCTTTTACAGACGATAGACGATCACTGACTTGACAGTGCTCTAATAATGAAACTATTAGTTGTTAAAAAAAAACTATCATTGGCATAGATATATCATAATTCAATCCTCATGCATCAATAGTGCATGCAGTAATATACAGTTAATTGGCATCAGTAGGATGTGTCATGTCTTGTCCTGAAACAGTTCCCAGGCTATGGGTATAATATGATTTTTGTAAAATAAATGGAATAATTGAGTTGTATCTATAAAAGTGGATTGTAACAAAGAAATGTGTATATATATATAATAGAGGTATACATCCGTTGCAACAAAATGATGCATTTGGTCCTTCATCGTAAAAAAGACATTGAAATTCAATTTCATTCCATAAAGTAAAAAATACAACTCTGTCCATAGTTGAACATAGAGATATAACAAATCACATTTATACAATCATGTGCAATCTCCTCAAGACGGCGTTGATGAAAACGATGTGTTATCTCATCAGAAGTCTTTGTTAAAGATTTTACTGAACAGGCTAACCTTTTGCCTGCCGCCACCTTGGCTTGCTGACGATGCACGCCTGATTACATCTGGTACTGAAAATCCATCCATGGATCCCTGCTTCTCCGGGAGGCGGGGAGGCTTCTCTGGAAGGGGAGGTGCCTCTTCTGGGGTTGAATCAATGTCGGACACATCTGCCGAATCAAATACAGACACAAGTCACAGGTAAACATTTCAAATATTGAAAAAGGGACAATAACTCACCGCAGTGGAATCTCTATTGAAAGATGTCATGGAAACTATAATAAATAAACTATACAATAACACCCCTTTTATACAGCTGACTTTAACACCAAAGCAAAATTGGTATTATAAATACAAATCTCAATAGACGTACTTGGCTGAATACTGTGTGATCCATACTAAGGTGAAAACTGGAAGGTGAATAGGAATGGCCTGTATTCAGGAGGGGTATAAAAAGAGTCTACATTAAATTTCCTACATGGCTATATTCCACAAGGACTTACCTCCAGACAAGCGAGATGCTCCCGTGCTGCCAGACTGGCTGGATGCCAGGCTATTAATGCTGCCAGAATTTTGATTTAGACTATCGTAGCGCATCTGACCACTAGGTGGACGACTTGGCCTACGTTCTGTGTCCGGTCTGGGTGGACGTTTGGGGGTCAGCTATTTTCGAGAAATGACAAATGGAAAGGTGCGTGATACTACAATGCTAGTAATACACATGTTGATGCCAGTGAAAAAAAATAACAGAATAAAAAATAAGACCCAATAAGTCCTTTAAAAATAATAATTCTGTTTTCATACTATGGGGACTTCTCATGAATGAGTTACTGTCTCCGTGCCTGAATGCTCTCAGCTGCAATGAAATACATTCTCAATTAACACCTGCAAGCTGAAAGAAATATGCACTACCATCCAAGGACTTATCCTCATCAGGAATTAACTACTAATTAATTTCCTTTTCATTATAGAAGTGGGGAAATCAATAACATTTCTTGAAAATTGGAAATGCTTAAAAAATTGCTTAAAAAGTTACCCGTAACTTATTTTTTGCTAATCAATGAAAAATATATTACGCTTTGGTGAGGGAAAAATCATGAACAATTTACTTGCAGATAAATAGAAAGGATTTGTGGTTTTGTTAACCCTGTGCTCCATCCACTGTAACATTACAAGTATTATTGTTAAATGCTCCATATTAGAACAACACAAATAGAACAAAGAGGATATGAAGGTATGATGTAACTGTGTGGAATTATTGAGTGGACGTGCTCTCCCCTGATTATCATTGACAAAAAAAATATACAAAAAATTATATGACCTGGTGCTGACATCCTCTCTTCACCATATCATGTAAAATACTTTAAACAATAGTCGTTGAGGCCATTTACATTCATTAAGCAAATATATTGAAAATAGATCTAACTTTTATTTTCCTGAAAAAAATCAATACATATAATATCTACAACATATTCCACTTTAAAACTATCAAAGCTGTCTTGATTACGACCAATAACTTGAATCTTTTAGATTTTCAACACATCATACACTCTGAAAAATACATGATCTACTTTTGCTGTGGAATGGTAATAAATAAAGAAGTAGTAGAAACTGCTGATTACCATGACAAAATAAATGAGAATGTTTATATAGAGCACATTCACCATCATCACCATGCCCGGTGCTCTCCACAGGCCATGATAAGACTATTTTTCCATCTCAACTCCCTAGGGAGCACACAGTAGGAGCTGATCCTTAAGCATATCAGTACTAACATTCAGACAATATCAACCCATGCCTGTCATTCAGTCGACTGAGGTAGGAAGTGTCACCCACCCAAAGACTCAATACCACGTGATCACTGACACCACAAAGGTTCTTTGTCTATCTCTTAATCCATTAAAAAAACATACTTTACAACAGAAACTTTATACAAAAACTGAAAAAGCTTTGAATTTGTCTTTTTCATGGATGTTACCATTACATTGAGATTGATCAGCAATAGCATATTGACTAATTCACTCTCAGATAATATTTCAAAATAATAAATAAATCCACATCTCTTCATACTCATATTTTATATGATGCATCTCTTTCATGGGAAATTGAAAATTATTAATCTACTACTCCAAAACTGTGGCGGCAAGCTAGGGTTACTCAACTCTAAATCAAGAGGTCCTGAATTAGAATCCTGGCTAAAGCTACCAATGTTGAGTCCTTGGGAAAGACTTTACACATTTTTCTTCACTCGACTCAGGTGTGCATAAGTACTCAGCTACAGGCAGAGAAAGATATTGTCAGTATATTACTACAATGAGAGTAACAGGCTGATCTACTGTATGCTACCCATAAGAGTTGAAAGGGATATTGAACGACACACCCTGTTTGGGGATTAAATGGTGTCTGTAAATGTACGTGGATACGGACTATAAACCAATCTTTTAAAAACCTCAAACTTGAGAGCTTGAATCTTAATACACATAGGGTGAGTGAAAAACAAGAACCTGAACTTTGAAGTGTATTATATATCTTGAAGACAATTAAATGATGGCTCATCGTGTAATTTTGCAATATCACAGACTTAAATTACCAAGGTTCATTAAAATGTGTCTTATTTCAGCAAAATGCCTCAATTCAATTTTGAGATGTGTGTCATCAAAGTTCAGATCCTTTTTTTAAAAACCGAAAATCTAAATATAAATACAAAATATATATAATATATACGTTATATAATACATGTACACACGATATATCAGGTTCCCAAACAGCTTTAGCACAATCCAATACCATTGTGTTATCAGTATACACATCTATCATGCAGATTTCCAAATGTTACAAAACAAACCAACCAAAGCAAACACCATAACAATCCACAACTTAGTATTTATGTTAGTAATTTTAAAAGGGGATTGAAATTTGAATAGTGTGTAGGTACAACTAACGGAACAATAGCGTTTTCTCCTCATGACCACAGGATATGCAGAGTTGGAAATTTGACAGGAGAGACCCTTCTGTGAAACAAAACAGTGGATTGTTTTCCACATTAGCTTGCGGCAACCAGCAAAATGTTATGACAGTCTATGATGATCTATCCTTTAATTACTGTGCATGTGTGCTATGATGTGTAAAGGAAAAGATACACTGTATTTAAGAAGACAATGTGTTTTTTGCTCACAAAGGCCAAAGTAAATTGACAAAGGGTGACTACATACACCATCCTTTCAGTCAAAGAATGAGAACATTTAGTAACATGCAATTATAATGGATAAAAGATCCTCCATGTAACATTTTTGTTCATTTTTGATATTTTATCTTCATAGACATCTATTCCTCTTTTTATTGTCAGGTAAGAAGCATGTCGACACAATTACCGTCATGCATAAAAGAGTGACAAATAGGAGGAAACCGTGCTAGAAACGACCTCCAAACACTGCATCTTTGGATGACAGTGAAATACAATATCACAAAGCAATCATGAAGATAATTAGCACATACTTGTTCTCAATCATGTTTTACTTGCACTTCATGTTTATTTATTTCTATTTTCATATTTTCACCCTGCCAAATTGTAGAAAAGTGTCAAGAGTTTACTCAGTGCAAGGGAAACACTACATCAAAGGACATATTGAAGGAAAGTTAAACAAATAGTAAATGGGGTATTTGAACGAGTCCCACACATCTTTTGATTTGACTGACATTGCTAACATTTATCACATATTCATGGAAATATCATGGTTGTCTATGAACGCTTGTGTGTGTGTGTCTACGTATGTGTGAGTTCCAACAACTGATCTTTTAAAAAAAAGCAACATGAATTAGAAAGTGGTGGGCATTACAAATCCAGGGATCCAGAGCCCCAGTGCCTCAACCTTGCCATAATATATTATCCATTATTTTGATTTCCATATTCAAATTGAAGCATCCAGCCAGACCATCTACTCCATACCAGAGATTCATATTCATTATTAAGATGCACCATATCCTTTTACGGAAGAGGACGAGTTGATTTCATAAAAAAAGATGCAATCTTTATCAAAATAGCCAGGAGATTGTATAAGTGGCCTGTCTATAAGGTTGGTCTTATAAAATTAAGCAAATAATCATTTCTGGTGATTGTTTCATAGTTAGCGACTCTTCATAATCAACTGATGGAAAGCTTTGTGTATTTTAGGCCAAACTTCAGGCCATTTCACTACAATCTCTAGATAAAGCACAACACGTAAGTACTTGAACAAATGTATCCTCTTCTTCTCTTTTGAAAAGAATAACTCAAGCAAGACAACATCCAGCAAAGAAGATACGTTTGGTAGGAATCACAAAAATAGCACCCATCATACATATATACCTGGGGGATCTCTAGGATTACAAAATACACAATACATTCACGGAAAAGCCACACACATCTTTTTCATAGCAATTAAAAGGCCTTTGTCGATAAAGTTCCTTTTGCTCATGCACAAGCTGTATACAATGTTAAATTAAATACAAGATCCAAACAAAAAATATTTTTTTTTAAAAGAAGAAAAGTGAGGCAATAAATCTGTATAATCTAAAGATTGTATGTCTAACACAAAGGACACACACATATACAACTACATATGATGAAAGCATAAAAAAGATAGACAACTTCAAGACGAAAATTAAATAATTCAAATCCAAAATATGAAAAAACTTATAACATAAATGCAAAAATAAAACTTAATGACTTATCTGTAACTTAGGAAAATTAGTCAAACAAATATATTGACACACAGAAGGTATGGAGGGTGAAGGTCTATCATAAATTTTGTTTGCCTTTGGAATTGAATTATGATTAAAGTCTTACTATTTTTTCATTTCGATGCCAGATGGTGATGCAATTCAAATTTTAAAGATTGTGAGAATATTGAGAAATGGGCTTATTCAAAGATAAGGTTCTTGCCTTTTCATTTACGAGAGTCTTGATACTAAGAAGAGTGAATGACTATGGGGATTATATATATATAAACTTAGAGAAGGGGATGGTGGACTTTTAATTTTGTGGTAATCATGCATTTGGGGACAAGACCTTACCCTCCATGCGATAAGCACACAACCACAATAAACATGCCTGTTCACTAAGCTCAATGGGTGGAGTTTCGAGCGAGTTACGTAGTGACACATCTGCAAGCTGCTCAGTGACCTGAGAGACACGCTTTTTCAGCGTACTCAAGCTGACCTTGGAGGAAGTAGAAGCCTTGTTAGGGGCACTGTTGGATTTATCCTTGACCCAAACAGACTGGGAGCGGGTGGCGTTGGTCCGAGGGGTGGCATTCATGTTGGCTATGACTGGCCTGATAGTAAATAGAGAACATGTCCACGTTAAATTAATATAGAAAGACAATTTTACATGAAGACATTAAAATTCTGACAATTTCATTAAAAATCTTTAAAAATCTAAAATCATATTGCTGAATGATAAAAATGGCTTGATTGATTTCCAGCTCAATGGTTTTAGATGCCATGCTATTTTAAAGACCATATCAATGCTATTTCAAAGACCATATCAATGCCAATTTTACACATAAGTATTACAGTAAAAGATTCAAGCTTGGAACTAGAAGAAATTTAAGATTCAAGTTGCCATGACACCTTTATCATGGATGAGCCATGTACAAATCAAGTGTGCTACAGAGTTTTTTCTTAAAATGACAATCGCAGCTCATCAGGAATCATAAAATTGTTGCAATTAGCCGAGTTGCGATGAAGCGGAATTGGCGAAAATGATAGGGAGGGAGTTTTTTTAATCAAAGGAATCTGAAGTCATCTCTTTATATATTAAGGTAGGAGAGCATTTGAATATTGCCCCTGCATTGCTTGTGTAAAAGGACGGTAAATGACTGGAGGTGCTTTTTCACGTAAGCCGATAACAATTTGTATTGAGTGAGAATTACAAATTGAATTTGGTTAACAAATCAACTTTCACCAATTTGCTATTATTTGGAGATAGTGGTGATTAAGCAGAGGGTGATACAATTCATTAATAACTTTTTAAACAGAATTAATTTCATTTTTTAGATTAAGTGGCAAGTGTCAGTCGTGATTAACCAATTGTAATTCAGTGGAGTGTATTAGACGATGACACATAATTTACTACATCTTGGAAAAGAATTGAAATTTTACTGATAACACAACATGAAAAAGCAAACATAATCAAATGGCACATGACATCAGTATAATCCTTCCAATATAAAAATGGAAGGAAATGTATATACACATTTAACATTTAATTAAATCCTTTAAAAGAATTAAACATCTTCTTTTGACAATAATGACAATAAGCGAAGAAAAATGAAGCAAAAAAAAACCACCAAATGTTTGAAAGATCAGCAACCTGAAATAAACATTATAGCAAAGAAGTAAAAAACTGAATCTGGTCAATCTAAATCATCTAGAAGCGATGTTATCAATGTATATTATTTAAAAAGTTACAAATGAAATCTTATTATTAAAAAGAATACTGCTGAAAAGGACATATCAGATATGAAAATAATGTTGAGCCACAGTCAGTTTGAGCTATATGAAATCCTTGATTATAAGTATAAAGATCATCTTTCTTTTTATTTTACATCTTCTTCTTTTATTTGTACCTCTCATTTTATATATATATATATATATATATATATATTTACTCCACTGAAAAAAGAACAACATTAAAAAAAGAAAAGAAAAAAAAAAGAGCGGGGAGTGGAGGGAGGGAAA
>JARFNW010125799.1:0-12146 GCA_031763155.1 Dirona albolineata
CGTGCATATACAAAACATTTTCATAAATCGATTGTACAAAAGATAAATACTAACAAAACAAATTGCCATTGCTGGGAAACTTGAACAATTCAGTCAAACAGGTAATCATAATACAAAGTTAGTAATCTAACACAAATACTGGAATGACAAAACGTGAGAACAAGTCAGGCATAACATTATAATATACAACAACACAAAAAGAGTACTGGGGGCAAAACCACTAACCATTCATGTCAGCAGACTTGATACTGTGGTCATTGATATCTGTCCAGTACAGTCGTCTGTCCACGTAGTCGATGGTCAGATCTTGCACGTGGCCAATACCAGAGATGATGACTTTACGGTTGTTTCCGTCCAAGTTGGCACGCTCCAGTACAGGATCGTCCCCCCACACAGTCCAATACATAAATCTGAAACAAAAACCAAACATGACATAAATAAATATATCTTTACATTATATCAAAGTTGTACTACACCCAAGATTGATTTCGATTACCTTGATTGTGACCTTGTAAAGTTGGAGCAAGACCTACATTATATTTTCTATTCTTTACTTCAACCCAGACCACAGATCGAGTCATATGGTCGATGAAAGGCCATTTTGGAGGGTTAAGCCTAGCATAACTAACTCTAACAATATAAAGTAGGTACTCTCTTCAGGGTTTTTTGCTTCTTTCATAGGCAGATTGACCTCTAGGCACAACACTGCATTGAGTGCTAATAGGTCATGACCAAACAAGAAAACATTAACTCCACAGACGGCTTGGCTTGTCCACTAACCCACCGAAAAATATGCTATTCATTCTAACATTTTATGAAAATATCAGCAATTATGCTCCCAAAATGACTTTTTCTCTTTTTTTTCTTTAGTAATTTCATTTCTACCTTTTGGTGTAAGGTTAAGTGCGGATGAACTTTCACCACTGATCTCTATCCAGAGTCTTCCTCTTTGCACCCAAATACCTACACCCCCTCTTTTCTATCATCTCTGATATTGCTTCTTGCCATACTTTCTTTGACTTTTTGTTTTTTGTTTTTTTTCTCAATCTAAAAAGAGTTTTAAAATCATGATCTCTCACCCTTGTGGGGGATCCAGAGCCAGAGCCCTTGGTTCCTTCAAGTTGGTCCAGACCAACACTTTGCGGGAAGAGCCGTCCAAACGAGCCACTTCAATGCGGTTCTTTCCGGTATCAGCCCAGTAGATGTTGTGAGCCACCCAGTCCACCGCCATGCCCTCGGGGTAGCTGAGTCCAAACTGGATGATATGCTGAAGGGAACTGCCGTTCATAAAGGCCCGACTGATGTGCTGTCAGAACAAAATAAGATAAGGCATATTTAATAGTAGACACTGCTTACAAACATGTATCAATTGGAAAGATGGGCGATGACAAAAACTGACATTCATATATTTGTTTGTTTATCGAGTCCCCTTTATACCGCAATAAGCAGTGTAGGGGCAAGCCATATGTCAAGCTCTGAAGGGTGCACATGACAAATGGAAGTAAATCCAAATGTCAATGAGGACTTACACCACTCATCACCTAACACATGGCTGGAAAGACTCGGTCGGCATCAGGAATTAAAGACGAGAAGGTCATGAGCTCACTGCTAGTTCCATTTGCAGATGGTTCTGACAAAATTATGATTTTTTATAAATGTTGCACACTGCTTGAAACATTTTAAAACATCTATTATTGTTGAATTGTGCAGATTGTACAAAGTTTTGAGGTACACAGTTGTCGAAAGTCTTATATATTATATTGTAATAACGAAAGTCTTATAATATATTATATTCTATTAATTTGTTTCCAACTTGCAGCTGCTGGGTCGCTGTCTGTTCTCCATCACGTGTCATGAGAGCATCTCCTTTCCCATGATGTTGCAGTATATCACTGGCATGGTGCAGTCAGGATGCTGGGCTCTCTTTGACGACACAGATCGCTTGACAAAAGGTCTGTTCAATCTGAATGTAGACAATGTAGTTTGTTACTTGTGTTGTCGGCGTACATTGTAACTCACATATTATTTATACTTGTGATTGAAATTCAACGTTTTATTGTTCTCTCAACTGCCTTGGTAATAAAAGTTTTTACGTAATGAAATGAAAGAAAGATTTGTTATTTATAAATTTGCCTCTTCTTTATAGTATCCTTTTCCTTCATTGTTCCATTTTATGTTATATTATCTTAATTCAATTTTGTTAAAGAATGTATCTATTTTTAAAAAAAAATTGAAATTACTATAGGAAACAATTCAATTCTTACACCATTAACCCTGCAATGTTGTGTGTCTCCTTATTGTGGCATGTAGGTGTGATGTCAGTAACGGCACAGCAACTGGATTATATGCGCACAGCTCTAAGAACACTGGATGTCAATAGCGAGAACCAATACCAGATCAGAGGACATTCACATTTCGACAAGGTAGAATCATTTTCATGGACAATTTTATTTAAATAGTGCTTTTTATAATGTATTCTTGTAGAATTAAACATTTGTTTGAGAAGAAAAAAAGACTCACAATTAGATAATTTTAACTACGTTTGAGGTAGGATATTGCAATAAAAAGGCTTTTGTATTATTCCACAATGTGTGCTGATTTAAGTCTTTAATTGCATGAATAATGTTGTATTGTATTTCTGTGCGTAACCCTGGTTCATTGAGAATTATGAATAGATGACTATAAAGTCAATGCTCCGATTTAACTAATACCTTGATAGATGATACATCACTAACTCTCTCTTACTGTGATTGGAATTGCTACCCTTTTATTAAAAAAATAATTTTTCTCTGTAGAGATTTAACTTCTAATGAAACTGAAACCATATCTGTAGGTTTTGTTTTTAACCACAGAAGTAATAGAAAGATATTAAAATAAGTACATTTGGATTGCATGCCTACTAAAATAAACTTAGTCAATGTTACTTCTGGTCTTGATTTTGATGTGTGCGTGTGCTAACTACTTAGCTTTTGAAATTGCTATATTTTAAAAAACAAAAACTAAAAAATTAAAGTGTTTGAATTTTGTAGCAGTGCTATTTGCATTTGGTCTCAACAAGAACAATAGTAAAGTGTATTGATGAATTTGATTACTTTAAAAAACAGTTAGATAAGTAATTGGCACTGCTCAAATTGATTAGGATTGGATTTGCAATGATTCAGATCATAAGTGGAAGTAAAAGTAATGGGAGCAGCATACATGTTTCTCACTAAGGCTTGTTTTGAAATCAGCATTTTGGGACTGAACAGTTGATAGGGGACCCAGGTGAGTTTAGATATCTTAGCTTCCGGGAACATCGTAGATGTTTTATTGCTGATTCTAGATGGATAAAAGATACTTAGTGACAAGTGTGCACTAAATTGAACCAAAGTAATGTCATTTTCACACAGGTTTCCTGGAAATGAAAGGGATAGAATTTCACTGCAATGAGTCTATAACATAATTTTATAGTCCAAACTCTTACTATCTGTCATAACAGTTGTGGCTATGGTGTTTTGAACTTGAGGATGCATCACATTAAATATAGTATCTATCATTAATCATAAGTTCAGCTAATAATGTATTAACAACTAACATTGTATGATTTTTAAAAACATGCGCATTACTCATGACGTGAGAGTAGATACTGCTTAAGTGATAACTTGAGCTGATCCAGTACTATATGAATGGATAATACAGGAGTTACACATGATTTTAATCTCCTTTATCATATTTTTTTTGCTTTATTCTTTCCCCCTTGGAACAATTTGATTTTTTGCAGGTTTTTGCTGTGGTATGTGGCAAGAAATTTAACTGAAATCTTACTTTTGCATAGTCCACATGCACTTAGATTTATTGCTTTTTGTATCTGATTTGGGAAACAAAAATGATCTATAGATTATTTTGCCAGAATGAGGGCTACATTTCAACTTTTCAAAATTTACCACTTGTTATATATATATTTTTTTAATTTTTTTTATTTCATGCCATATATGTCATTCCATGCTAGCTGTCTTATATCAATCAAATGATTTTTTTACTTTTTTAGAGGAAAATATTAAAGTTATTTATATTTCATATCAAAATAAATGAGCATAGCGATCATGTACTTACAACATTGCTGTCACATTTCGAGATATTTTTGAGAGAGATGCTTTGTTGGGTAAAATCCACCACTAAATCTATGCTATTAGATTTTAAATGGGTGACAGATCTTTTCAAGAGGTTGTATGATTTATCATGTAGTATCTGCTAGAAAGGAAAAAAATACCTAAAGGATATAAGTTTGAAAATCAAAGTGACAGTTGATAGAGATACAACTTTTAAGATCGAAGTCTTTTAATAATGGAGCTGTTATGAAGGCAACTATTGATACTCTGGACTCTGTATCTATGGCAAGCTATAAAGTCTGGATCAAATAATTATCTAAATTGATCATAATTGCTAGTTAGAGATAGACAGAGAAGAATAAGTTGTACTACTCAACCTAGTTACAAATTGAAGCAGATTAGAAAATATTAGTTGTCAGAAAATCGTCTTTACAGATTAAAATCCAGTAAAAACTATGTACTAATGAGTGTATAATGGTGGAAAAGGTAATTTAGATAAAGTAACTTATACACTATGTTTCAATTTGGGTAAGGATATTTAATAACACAATCTAAATGATGAAACAAGGCTTCTTATAAATTGCATACGTTTCTGAGTATCTCTCACTGTTACAAAATGAAACCTTGGTAAAGTAATGTTATTTTGAATGGTTTAACCAAATCAAGTATGATGCACAAGACCAATGAACGTTAGCCGCAGACAATCTTCATCAAGCTCAACCATACTAGCTTGGTATAAGTATAATATTTATAGAAACTATAAGTGCACAACAGGATAAAAGTAATCTGGGGACTGTCAACCATCTGAGTGAAATGTTCAGGGCATCTGAAGGACGTTTAATCCGTCCACACTTCCTTAGCAAATTGCATGATTATCCCTATTGAGGGTGCATATCTTGGTGACATACCTCTTTGGTAAAATTCCCACAGTTTCTATAGCTGTTGGGTGAAAGCCTGAGGCTACAATACCATGTTATCTGGTCCAGATATGAATAATATTGAACAGTGTATTGCTTCTTGTACCAAACAAGGTTTATTGGCACAGTGGGCTGATCTTCTACTTGCCTAAAAACTCTTGATCCATAGATTTTACAGCTCTGTATCAGGCCATGTGCACTAGTGGTACACAGACCTGGATACTTTCTTCCTGGGTCTGTGCATCGATGCCTTCTGCCTTGTACACTGTCCTTGGCCAGACACAGAGCTGGTCCCTACACTGTTTAATTATGGTACATAGGGAACAGATAACGAAACAATCATGGTGACTGGCATTGATGATATGAGGAATGAATAACAGTTAGCCATTTGGACATATGTTACAGCAGGCAGTCTTAGGGGTAAGGTGTTAATGTTAAATCATGGGTACTCATATTGAACATTTACAACACCACTATGTACTGAGAATAATGTTTTTCTTTTTCCTATAATTTCTTTGCTAGTGACTAGTTGATCATTTTATCTGGGATAAATTTCTTCTATAGTTTTTATTTTTGCTTCTTTCTGATGGATGCAGATTTTTCCTATTCTTGAATATTGTATGTTCTCTTTGAATTTGCTAGATAGATGGTTGTATGTTTTTAATCCTTACCTCATTTTATCATGAAATTTTGATTTTGGAATGATGTTGATGCAGTAGTCTTTGTCTAGGAACACTGTCCTCGGGAGACGAGTAGACCATGATCTTAGGTGATTCGGGCTCTTAGGGGGATTTCACTGTGGTGAAGTAAATGTAATGTGAAAAAGAAGAAAGAATTACATTTATTTTAATTTTAAAAAATTGTTTTAATTCCTTTTAAATGGGTATGTTTCTTCTTATAATTGGCCAATTAAATCATTGCTTAGTTATTTGAATTGGGAATAAAGAAACTGGTAATTGTCATTTGTTTTTTTTCCTGGCCTGAATACAATAGTTGATGCCATCTTCTACAAATCTACATCTGCCTTGCTCTCACCTGTTCACTTGCAGTAATCTTTGAATCGTCATTATTGCTTTGTAATATTCTTTTTGAATTTCACCATCACTCTTTTTTCACCATTTTGTTCATCAACATAATCTTTGTCTGTCCCATCAAAAGATTGGGGGGGGGGGGGGGAATTGAATTTATCTTTTTGGGCAGATTTGATCCTAGATCAGTATGAAACCTGTGCTCTTAGGCATGACTATGATGTCTTTGAGGGGTAGATTTATTCAGAACAAATTTTGTTTTGTATGATGACTGTGTTCTTAGCACAGACTGAGCTACTCGGAGGCATGCTCACTAGCAAAGACTAATGAATCACATATTCAGATATTTATTTGGTATTCTTTATGTCTTTCCTACTCGGCAAATATTTCTATGAACTTTGTAAACTTTGTAAATCTCTTAGCACAGAAATTACTTCCATTCCTTTTTCATATACCTCTTATTAATTCACTCTTTTTACACATCTCTAGCATAATATATAGATGACTATAATATGTATTTTTTTGGGGGGTTATAATTTTACTTCTACTCTATGTTTGTAACAGACCTACTTAACATTTTACCTTTTTCCTTTCGTTTCTTTCATTTCTCACCTTTAATTACAGTTGCATGCTAGTTGTGTTTCTGTATATATATATTTACACATAGTTCTTAGATATATATATTTTTTTAAAAACTTTTAAACATTAAACTACGATTTTTTAAAGCTGTGGTCTTCTATCTATGAGTTTATTTTGTCTCATTCTATCTTAAGCACTTTTTAATTGTCTCCCCATGTAGTGAACTTATTTAACTTTGAGAAATGAGTTTTAAAAAACGTTATTGATTTGAAATATCCAAGCTCTATTCTTTGTATGATCTTTGATTTTTTAACAATTTTAAATTTCCTGCCTAAATTCTATTTAGCTGGTTTGTGTCTATCTTCTGTGAACGAGGAAAATTTATTAAAAAAACAAAGCAACGACAACAACAAAAAATGCTCTCAGAAAAACCCTCAAATTCCACACCCCAAAACAATGTTTAATTTTCAATCTAACATCTTCTTTTTATATTTGACGATTCGAAGGATAATACTTCTTAGTAATAATTTCTTTCACATTTGCTGTTATGATACCACATAATTTAATGTTTGTCTTTACGATATGTGAACTATTTGATTGGTATTTGTTTTATCCATCATCAATTCTTATTATAGGTTGGAAAAGTTTATATAATAAAGCAATGACACTGTTAAGAAGATGAAAGTTTAATAATGATTGTGGTTTCCAGTAAATAATGATCATTCGTCCGCCATCTGTTAAATATCTGCACAATATAAGATGTACCTAGATTGAGATCTACTGATTTATCTTAGAGTACTAGAAGCTACTGTTTGAGAGATATATTTCACTTTTAAATATAAAGTTCCATTCTTCATCCTCGGTTGTAAGCAGCGTTTGTCCTTGTCCAAGAATTGTATTCGCGCCTGACAGGCAGCGTGTGGCGTATTAAGTGTTGAGTGTTCCGTTGCTTACTCTGGGTAAATGTGCTATTGTAAAGGGCTTAGAGCATGATGATGATTGCTGATAAGCGCTATATAAATGCCATTTTATTATTATTATTATTATCCTTTT
Source organism: Dirona albolineata (assembly GCA_031763155.1). Lineage (NCBI taxonomy): Eukaryota > Metazoa > Mollusca > Gastropoda > Nudibranchia > Dironidae > Dirona > Dirona albolineata. Next base: position 7,666 of record JARFNW010125799.1, read on the forward strand.
AACAGAAAGCGGGCATGGGAGACAAAGTAATCAGACGGAATTCACTCACCACGCTCCACCCGTTACCCAATGTGGAGTCGCAGGATACACCGTTCATGGAGAGGCAACGCACTGTGCCTCATGGATTCAATGTGAGTATCACTGTCCATTTGTGGTGTTATTGTTGTTTTGTTGAGTTTTTTTTAATGTAGAGGCTGGGGGTGTGTGTGTGTGTGTGGGGGTGGGGGGGGGGGTGGGGGGTGAGGGCATACAGAAAGCAATTGTGGGAGGCATGTTAAAGAAAAGACATCTTTGATGTGAAGCTCTTATTTACATAAATTCGGAAATTGATTTTGCAGCCTCGCTATGGAATGGCTGATGAGCTGACATGATTGATGGGTGTGTGGAATCTAAATTGCGTGTCTCCTCACAGACAATGTATGTATAGCTCTGTTTAATATAAATAACATATTTTCTCAAACAGGTCTTAAGACAACTGAAGTCTGTTATTATTGTTATAATACGAACAAGGGACTTTATAATGTTTAGAAATTGTATGTATTGCTTTTTACTTTCATGCAGGAGAAAGGATTGGTGACATACTTTGAAGATACATGGGTTGCTGAAAGAGATCAGCGACGGAGACATTCCATTGAAAGGGAAATTCAGATCAAGGAGTCAGACCTGTACAAAAGCAATCGTCCACCACCTCTCTTCTATGGTAAGAGGTGTTTCATGAATGTTATAGGTTACCCACGAATTATTAAAAAGGATTGAAAAGAGGAACATTACAAAAAGGATTAGTTACATTTGCTTTTGTTAATCTGAAATAAGTTTGATCCTAATTAATGTGAGCGGTCCCAAACAGGTCAGAATAATTTCAAAGAGGTTTTTAATATATTATGGGCAAATGCATGTTTATTGAAAGAGTTTTAACATGCTACATTGCAATTAATTTCTTAGTAAATATGAAATAACAAAGAACGTTTTTAGATAAGATAAGATAAGATAATACTTAACTTTATTTCATCCCTGTGGGGAAATTCTTTGTAGTTTGATACTCATGGTTGTATTATGTCACTGAATATTGATTACAATGCATTTTGAGAAAATAATGTATTTATATTTCAGAGCATGTTAAATCAAACAAGCGCCGTTCATCACCGGACTACTCCAAGCTGCTCAGGGAACCACTTTATGAGCACAGGATGTTGGGGAATGTCATGTTCAATGGGAAACTCATCCAAGCCAGCGCAAACTTTGGCTGTTTTATGACTCTCAACGCAAATAATCCAATGTCCTCAGATATCCCTTACACTTTCAGGGTAAACAAACAATCTGATCATCTTTATTGTCTTGATTAGATAAGGGGGTCTTTTTTAAAAACATGTATAGTTGGTGCATATAAGACAGATTTGATGTGAAGCAACTTAAGTCTGTAGCTGTTTTATTAAGTTTTACGCAATTAACAAACAGAACAGCAAAATAATTACATCCATTTTATGCAAGATTAAAATAAGATGTTGCTGCAAATTGCTTTCAATGAGTATTTATTCATTCTTTTGTTTATAATACTCTGCTTACTTTAATGAACCAGTTAAGTTGCTTACTTTTTTTTTCATTTTAGAATTAGTTAAACTGCTGATGTTATATTCCTATCTTATGATTGTAATGTGCTTCAAATTGTTTCTTACTACACACATGCCTAGGTTCTGATGCGACCTTGTGCTCTGATAGTACCTGATGTAGAGAGGATTGTGTCAGTGACTCTACAAAGCTACGGCTTTCAAGAACATGCTCTGTGGGCAAGGAAACTCACACTGCTTTTCAATTTAATGGAGAACCAGGTAAAAGTCAAATCTTATTATCTGAACAAAATTTTAACATGCTTGGATGTTTTTCTATGGACATCATATGAAATATAGTTATTGATCCTTGCAGTTTCATGTTCTTAGAGCTGGTCTCTACACTGCACTGCGGTATAACAGAGAAATTTTATTTGAAATAGAGGATGAAATAACTGCTAATGAAATATATAGTCCTGAAAAAAACAACCAAAAACAACCAATGAAGATACATACCTATATTTTATTTATTTGTAAAGCAAAATTTTCTGCATTATGACAAATTACTTTCTTGATTTACCTCCGCCACTTGACATCACTGTGCGGGAATTGCTGAAAATTGGATGGAATTGTTTGTTCATCTTTGATTGGAAAATTCCTATTTCATTGTTGTTTTTTGAATGAATTTTTTCAAAAGAGAATAACCTTTGGGAATTTTAAACTAACTGTTTTTTATTGTTGCAACATCATCCTCAGATGAACAGTGGCTGTCGGCAGAAAACCTACTTGAGGGAAGTGAAGCGAGTCCTCATACTGGCCGTGTCAAAGCGTATTGATTCTCAATTCCTTCATTTTATCACAGGCGAGGATGAAAACAAGGAAGGTAAGAACTTTGATTTTCAAGTATACAACACAGCTCTTTATATTTTTATTTTGAATTTTTTAACTCTGTCTTTTTGTTGCATTGCTGGACTTGGTAAGAATGGGAGGTCTTTCACAATTTGTTCTAGCTAGTCAAAGAGCAATTAGATGATTTAAAGAAACAAGAGAACATAGATAGTTAGATTATAAGCGAAAGAATATCTTCCTTTGGTTTGTTTTATTTTTGTCTTGCATCATGACGATATTAAGATGCATTTTTGATGTATTATTGTATTTTAGGGAGCACAGAATGGAAGGCTAGCAGTGCAGAAGCAATACCGAAAATTGGAGAGGAGCACAGCTTGGTCTTTGCTTTGAAAGAAATTCTGTCTACTCACTTTGAAACGGAAAATGAAACAAAGCAATTTCTCGACATCCTTAGAGAAGTCTTTCCCCAAGCTGTTAACCAGCAAAGCAAAGGAAGTTACTCTGCCATCAACCAACAAATGGTGTCAGCCATACAGGAAGTGTTTAAAGAGGATCACATGGAGACAAATGACCATTTGTTTACTCGCGTAGGGATAAAACTATTTTTATTTGCAAATTCCTATATAATTAACATTTGGTTGATAAACGAAAAATGGTTAAAATTGACATTTTGACTCTTTCTGTGAGGATTGTTTTAAGTTTGGATATCCTAAGAATATTGGTGTCTCATCTGAAAATTAACTTGTACATACATAATACAGTCAAAATCCCTATAAAGAAATCAACTTAAAAAAACATGATATCAATCATTTCTCTGTTTCTACTTTGTTTAATGATATGCAGATGTTTACAAATAAGTGAAAGCACTGTACTATTGAGCAAATCCTGTACAATTATAGATATACATAAAAAAAATTGTTGTATAATACAAGTGACTAAGCTCTTGCAGAGCGCTTCTCTTGAAATTGTTTGGTCACCTTTTCAGAATTGTATCACATGACAATTGTATCTTTTCAGAATAGAATTTTGGACATATTTGGTAGTGGTTAATTGTAAAATGAGTAAGCATATCTTGGATTTATTCCGTGTGATATGTAGCAGTGCCATAATCGACACAATGCAATCTTCTTGCAGATCCTTCAACTTCATTCAGCACTTGACAGCCAAACCCCAGTCATCCTTGTGGGCATGTCAGGCAGCGGGAAAACCAAGGCTTACCACACGCTGGCCAGGGCTATCAACTTACTCAACTATAAGTTATACGCCCCAGACCACTCTAAAGATGAGTTGACCACTGACAGAGATGCTCTCTACCATTCCAAGATCAAAATCAATGTAAGTCATTCTCATAATCAAAAACAGCTGTTTACCTTCAACTGTCAAGGGTTGAAAGAATGTTGTGTTTTCTTTTTCTGGTTTGTTGTTTGTTTTGAAACTCAAAATACATTTGATCAATTGATATAGTTGTTGTGAATATTATATTTCATAGCGTAATTCATTAATAGTGTTTGAATTAATTGACATTCAAAGTTTCATTCTTACTCTTTAATGAATTTGCCGCAGAGGGTGGAGGGTGACAAGCTTGTTTTGTTTCCTTTATTTTTGTATTCTTAGTGAATGTATGACAACATGCCTGCCCAAAAACATGACTGTTAAAAAAACCAACCCAAAAAACCTATATACGACCCAGTATGAAATGAATCAGCAATTGTCCAATCTATAAAAAATTCTCTTCACCTCTATAGAGTGACTCCATTGTTTGAATTGGCGCATTGATATGGTCTCTAGTCATGACCTAAGAATATTTTAATAAATATGATAAATGATATTTTAAATGATATTATTAATTCTTTATCAATATCATAAAAATTGTAAATTATTGGCTCCACTCTCCTGCAAATGGAAAGCTGGGTTAACCAAACATAACATAGAGATTTTTAATAACCCATTTTTGCCCCGTATTGTTTAGGAAAGGCAATTCACGAAAATGAGCACTAAAGTAAACACATGATGAGATTTTTAACAGTTTTAGTAAAATGCAGTCATTTCAAGAACAGTCAACTATTCAAAGATGCATGACCAACCCCC
>JARFNW010125810.1:0-12143 GCA_031763155.1 Dirona albolineata
CATTCAACACTTAATACGCCACACGCTGCCTGTTAGGCGCGATTACAATTTTTGGACAAGGACAAACGCTGCTTACAGTTTATCTCAATAACATAAAATATAGATAGTACCTGGGTCTTCTTGAATTTGTGAAGATTCAGAGCTTACCATATCTCTCATCACTAGGCTTATAAAAGTTGAAATTTTCAAAAACATTTCTTCTACTCCTGAATCAAACCATGGTCAGCTGTGGTTTAAACATTGATACAGGTATTGGTAACCACCTACAACCAGTTTAGCCAGGGAACAAGACCTTCCAAGATAACTAGCCTACCAAGCCTCAAAACTCAACACAACCAGAGACATGTAAAGCCAAGCCAAACTCACCCGTCCTGCCAGCCGGGCAAACATGGAATTCTGATCCTCTGCTGTTCCTGCTTTCTCTCTTTCCACCTAAAATAAAGAAAAAGAGAAAAATGATTTCTCCTTCACTGAACTCTTATGAATAAAACAGCCATCATTTATAAACAAATAAGACTACAGTAAAATAATGTTACAACACATATTAGAACAAATAGAATTTGTGACAATTATAGTGATTCTTACAAGGATGATGAAAGTAAATAAATAGTAAATATATGACATTTTTATTTTGATGCAACTTTCACCCTATGAGTTTTGATCAAGACGTTATCATTGATGCAATTTTTCACATGTGTCAACAATAACGTCTGTAAAAAAATCATGGAATAGAGGCTGCATCAAAAGTAGTGTATTATGCATTTTATATGATAATTCTAAGAACATAAACAATTGCAATTGAATCAGCTTTATAACAAGTGAGTAATACAAAGTTTGTTATTGCAGTTTCCCTTCTCTGGAAGAGACATGTGTATGCTCTAAAAGGCTTCTATGCTAATGGAAAGCAAAAAAGAATAGTTACCAGAGTTTTGAGATCAAATTTGTCATCATCATGGAAAAATTTAGTTCTCTCTCCACTTTCACTGTGGGTTTCCACCTTGGAAGATGTATAAAAATAGAAACAATTGAAGACATGACACCACTGCATATATATATATTTACAATAAAGATAATATTAACAAAACAGATATTTCAACTTTTTAAATTCATAAACTCCAAATCAACAAATGAATGCACACATTACTGCATATACACATTGGCTTTATGTTAATGCAACAACTGCTGGCTTGACTTCACCAAAAAGCAACAGGTTTCAAAGAGTCAATTCTTATAAATATAAGTAATAAATAATTTTAAAAATATAAAACTGTATATTATTTTCCAACCACAAATGGAGGTAACTCAGTTTATTTTCAATCAAAAAGGGCAATGTTGATAATCGGTTGTGACCTCTGACACAAAAACACAAGATATTTTTTGTCACCCGTGAACGGTGCATCTTTGTGCCGACTACTGTGGCTTTTTCTTTGTAATATTGACATTTGACATAACAGGAGCGTTAGCGCAGTGGAGCACTGCAATGTGGGCAATAAGAGTTCATTTTCTTGCTATGGAAAAATCACAAGACTAAAAGTCAGACTTGCACCTCCACCATTGCCATTGGCATGGCCAGAGCGTGCAATGTCTAAACATCTCTGCCTCCAAATAATCGCCTTGAACTGCTTACGTTTTTCCGTTTCTTTTTCTTCCCAGCACGTTTTCCCCATTCCTCTGATCCTGAGGGCATCACCGGTCTGACCATACCAGCCTTGTTGGTGCGGGACAAAACCACCACATTATCATCTCCCTCGTCTTCATTATCCCTCTTCCTCCCGCCTCTCTCCATCCTCATGGAGTTGGAATGAACAAAATCTGCCCCTCCTCCGTCTGTAGCTTTGCTGGATTCTCTCACTTTCCTCGCCTCTTCCAAGGTAGATTTTAACTGCGATGCTACATCCTATCAGGGTGAGATGAAAACCTTTTTCATGTTTATGTGAAAGTTTTGCTAAATAACCAATACAAATTATATAAACAGAGTTCATATTTAATTCAAACTTAAATTTCTTCATGTTATAAATCTGGTTTTTTTACCACACATAAAAAAAATATACACGAACTTGGTTATAATGTTATAATTTTGTGAAGTGCATTTATTTTTTTAAACTTTACTCATCCCAGAAGGGAAACAATTAACTTTCCTTTGACATGATCTTATCTGATAAATACAGAAAAGTTTAGCACTCATGGTTGATCACCTGCCTGTCTTCAATTACATACCCAAAGAGGTACTGACTTTGAACTAAACTTAGCATAGTGATGTGGGCATCAGCGTGCATGTGGCGGATACATATATAGCTAACACCAAGCAAGCTAATAAATATTTCTTAGCAACTTTTTTTACTATTAAGAGCAACAAATGGGCTTAACTATCATACATAAATCACACCCAAAAAATGTATCGAGTGACTAATAGTAACCTGACCTGACAAAAAGCCTGTTTTAGTTATAAAAATATTCTGGACCTTCTTCAGATACATAAAAAATCAAGGCCAGCTGTCAACAAGTCCAGATTCTAATAAAGTTTTCTAGAATTCTTAAAAATCACTGTCATGAAAAATAGGACGACATAACCAACACTAATTTCAGGAAGATAAGAAAAATGTAAACCTCGTCTCCCATAATTTCTGCCCTCATAACTTTAGCTGCCAACTCATTCAATTCCGCCTCACTCATAACTTTTGGTGCAGTCTGTATTTGAGGCGCTTCTTCCTCCGAATCAGACATCTTTTTATTTCCCGACCTTTCACCTTCATCGTCACTGCTGCTTGTGCTGCTGTCTTCAAAACATAAACAAAATGAAGGCAGGGAATTATAAAAATATAATTCATCATTATTGTCAACATCATTTTAATTTCCATTTATAAAGTTGTAGCAGTGTTATTGAAAGCATAACATATAATTTTCGGCGTTACTGCCTGAAGAAGGGAATTAAAGGGCCATCGATTCTAAGACTTGATGGAATATCTAAGAAAGCTAGCAGAATATTTTTTAAAAACATGTTTCACAATGTGATATCATTAACAACAGGAAAAGTCCTTAGATGGTGTGCACGTCAACTGACACCAGCAACAATGTGTCACATCCCACATTCAACAGTCATGCAAGTGCATCATGATCATCACCCAATGGGTACAAAAAAGTGCAGGTATCTCTCTATAAACTAATAATTAGAAACAAACTAGTGATCAGCCAAATGTGTCTTTAATAAATGCATTGAGTGACACAATACAATTTGCTGTTCAAGTTCTCAACACCTAGTTCTTGATGTTAGTTAATATTACCTTTAACAATGTCACCCCTGGAGTGGTAATATAATATTTTAGATTTCAGATCAACATGCTGCCAGCCACACACAAACACACACATACCAGATGAAGATTTCTTGCGGGACCTTTCAATTTTCTTCTCAGCTTCCTTCTCCTCTGTCGCTTTACTGGCATCTTTTCTCTTCCACCGAGGCATTTCATTGTCACCTCTCTGTGGTGACTTCCTCAAGCCATCCCTCCTACCCCTCCCCCTATCCCCAGATTCATCCCTGGATCCTGATCTATGAGACGTCTTATCATATTCTCTTTTCTCATCATCACCAGGTCTCTTGAACATCCTTCTACCACTCTCTCCAGACAAAGATGTGGAATTTCTTGAAGACTTGTAATGCCTTTCACTGCCTCCTTCATCATCTGACGTTGGCCTCTGAAATCTAAAAGCCTTCCTGGAACTATTTTTATCCTCCTGTCTTTGCCTATCTCTGTCATCACCATGTCTTCTATCCTCCCTTTCATCGCTCCTCTCTTTATGTCTACCACTCTCTCTGTTCCTATCTGCATACCTCTCTCTATCCCTATCCTTTGCATTGTAATCTCTCCTTCCTCCACTGTCCCTATCCCTTCTTTGCCTATCATTCCCCCTTCCCTGGGATTTTTCTGCATCTCGTATCATGGACATTAGGCGATCCAGAGACTGAGGAGCAGAAATATATAACTTAATATCTTAAAATGAGGTCAGTGACCGTGACCTACAAATATTTTATACATAAAAATGTTGTCACACGACAAAAGCCAAACAGGGTATTTATCTAATACATCACTAACTTGCTCACAAATATTTCATACCATAATAATACAGCAGTTGTTGATGCATTTTATTCTAAACAGTAATTTATAGATTAAACAAGACTGATATTTTTTTTTTTAAACATTGAACAATTTTCAAAAATATAAAGGAACTAAAAATAACATATGCCAATACCAACTTTCCTATCCCATGCATACATGAGACTCTAAGGATCAATTAATAATAATAATAATAATAAACTTTATTCATCATTTCGGAAATTTGCTTTACAAACGTGGACATGCAGGAATGAATAAAAAATATTCAAAACATAAAAAGCCAAACATTACTATAATTATTAATCATGCAACTTAAAAAAGCAAGATAAATCAAGGAAATTCTTTATCTAGTGCGAAAAAGAAATCGCGAAGAAAGCTTAAAACCTTTTCTCCACTCACCCCGTATCTTTCAGTTGCAATATCTTCTAGACTCCTGTGCTCATCCTTGGCCTGTTGTTTCATCCTTGTCAAGGATTTGAGCATCCACGACAATCCACCATCTCCAGTCATGCCACCAGATGACGATGACTGAGGAGCATCAGGGACACCCGACCCTCCATTCTTCCAATATGGATTTAGCTCCCTTGCATGCTGACCTGGCTGTAAATCGGTAAAAAGTAAAAATTGGAATATGTCAATAGCTCCAATGATTGACAATATAAAACAGTCACAAGTAAGACATAGATAGATGGGGTTGAGGTGCGGGTGTGAGGACCTGTAGATCAGAAAAAATTAGTAGTAGCATTGCTTTAGGGGCCAGGTAAACAAATAGAAGAGACAAGCAGAGTCTATATATTGTTGTTACATAATATAACATGTGAAAAAGAATGCAACAGACCAAAACTTGATTAGTAGCAATGCTAGCTCAAACTCTAAATTATATGAATTCCGCCCAGACCATGCTCCGATTTTTACTCAAGTCTACATAGCTTCAGCAAGTCACCAATTTTACTACTGTATATCGACACCAGAGGAAAAAAAATAAAAAATTCAGCAATTCCTTTGAAAAGATCACAACACTCATGGCGTGAATTTACAAACAAAATATCAAGTCACAGAGACTTACTCGACTAATCATCACTTTTAAGGCATGGAGTTATTTCTGTTGATTTCCCGATATTAATTGAATATAAAAACATATAGGCTAATCTGAATAACAATGTTGCAGAAAAGAGACACCTTTTAATGCCATTATATCAATCAAAAGAAATTATTTAATTCTCTAAAGTAATATGCCTACAACCTGCAGATGTTTTTCAGCTTCCATTTTAGCCTTTTCTTTTTCCTTGTTTGCTGCATCTCGTATTTCCTGCCTGGAAATTGCTGGCAGTAAGTCTATGGGTGCCTCCATCCAGCTGTCACGCTGTGGACGGTAAAACATTGAAATCAGAATAAGAAATAAGAAAAAAAAAAGAACTTAACATTTTTACAAAACACTTTCTACTCGTTTGCCTGACAGGTTACCATTTTTTATTTCATTGGATTACCAGCTTTAGAAGTCATACCCACTTTGCTGACAGGTAACCATAATAGCAAACATAAAAACAGTGTTTAATAATAGAACAAAATATTCAACAAGATTTAAAATGAAAAATATAAGCATAACAAATTAAGAAAATATGAGACAACACCAAAAAATCAAAATCAATGGGCATGTTTCCTTTTATATCATACAAGTCAGCAAAACAGTCAACTATATTATTTAAAAAATTACTTTCAACACTTGACTTGACACAGGTTGCTTCAACACTACATTGATAAATAAAATGGGATTGCATTTCAAATATTCATCTCTTATGGCTATTGTAAATCAAATATATGCACTACATTTATCACTAGAAGAATCTTTTTATTCTTTTTTAACGTGAGTGGAGGGAAAAGATTTAATCTTTATTTATTTGCCAGAATAACTGGTACACTACAAGTAGTAAGTAGCTTAATCTTTGCGATTTTGTGGGAACAGGCTATATATTAGCCAGGTGACAAATTTTTTTGTCGCTTGATTAACCCATTTTCATTAGAAAAACGTTAAGTCTTAGGCGGGTTAGCATTCACTACTTTCTGCATCAATTGTGAAATAATTATCCACCACACCATTGCGTCCCCACTGAAACAATAATTTTTGCTTTAAACTGAATTGTCATTTTCAACCGTCAGAAATTTTAGAAGATATTGCTTGAGTCCCACACATGAAAAAGGGTAATTCTGATACCTGAAGACGTTTCATTGGGGATGAATCAGAAATGTTTGATGTGCTGATAGGTTTAGATTCCGTCCAAACTGCTTCATCTTCCTGTAAACAAAAATAGCGTGAAGAAAGAAAAACTTATGGCATATTGTGACATGCATAAACCACAAAAGTTTGATTCATTCTTATTATTTTAAACTGCAAACTTTTTGTCAATACAATTTAAACAGTCCATCACAATAAGTAAGATATTTACATCAATTATGGTCCAATTATCTTTGCTTTCAAAATAAAATAACACTTTTAATGACAGGATGATCATAACTTTCAAATATGTATCATCAGCTTTATTCTAATATCCATTGCGCTTCATATTCTTACAACCAACAACCGACTTTGATCTTTTAAACTAGGTGAACGCGATTTATGCGCCTTTGAAACATAACTAACCAGCCAGGCTAAGTGCTTATAGAGCACTGCAGTTTGGCCACTAGAGAACAAAAATAAATAATAAAAATAGAACATCCATGCCCAGCTTACAACTCACACTATTTTCAGATGCTGATGAGGAGTCTGAATGTTTATGATGCTTCTTCTTCTTTTTTTTCTTTTTCTTTTTTGATTTTGACTTGACATCTTCAAGGGTCTGAAACGTAAAAATGAGTCAAGTCACATTTTATGCAATCTGTGCATCATTTATTTAGTGTAAGCTCAAAGGAAATCCCCTCAGAGAAGAAATAATACAAAAGGCAATTTACACACAATAATTTTTAACAGCTTGCAACATCTTTCCTCAATAATATTTTATTGGAACTGGTAGAAGAGTATTAGCTTCTTTAGCAAATCCCAAACATGGTCAAAAATGCTCCCCAGTATTTATTTTCATTTTGTTTTATACAATGCCAGATTACTGAGCTAGACTTAGTACAAAATTGTTAAATTATAAGTTTCTCTAATCATTTTGAATCAAAAGTATCTATTTGAATATTGCATGACATCATGTATGCTTCACAACTGGACTGCAAAGACTGAATTTTTTAAAAATAAATTATATTTTCTTTAAAAAAGCAACAATGATTTTAAACAAAATTAAATTTGAGTTTTCACCTTTTCCTCCCTGTGAATCCTCTTTGATACAGTGTCCAACATCCATGTTCCTTCACCACTCTCTGCTTTCTTTTTCTGCCTTCGTTCATCAGCCTCATATTTCTTCTTCGCCTTTGAAAATAAAAATGAATATAATATTATAATATATTGATAGAAAATACAATGCATTATATCATATATCATTTTAAAAGAACTGGCATCACACAAATCCCCTTCGCTGTCCCTTTCATTCCATCAGCATGCATTACCACAATTTCATGTCAGCTTTTCTTTCTCATTCCTTATTTGTTACTTTACCTTATATTACTACCACCTCAATCCCTCTATCTAATAGTTTTTATCTCTACAAACTCACAGTTCTTGTTCATTTCCTCAAATTAGCTTTCATCACTTCACTCACTCTGCTCCTCACTCATTTAGTTCCCCGGCCCTCACTCTTCAGTATGTCCTTTCTTTCCCTGTATATATATTTATTTTCTATTCACTTCGTCCCATAATTTTCTTTGTCATGGCCATACTCTGGTAATTAATTTGTCTTCTACCCTTTCTCTGTGCCACTACCATTTTTCAATCTTGAAACACTCAAGATTCAATTTTGTTTTCATACAAGTATGTCTTCTTTTGCTCTTTTCCTGTCATTTATTTTTATGATTGCATGTCAGTTGAAGTTGAAGGAGAGAGTAGAGAGAGAGAGAGAGAGAGAGAGAGAGAGAGAGAGAGAGAGAGAGAGAGAGAGAGAGAGAGAGAGAGAGAGAGACTGTATTGTATTTATTATAATTATAGTTGTAGAGAGTGTGCATTGCTCAAGTCTACATTTGAAGTGTGAGAGTGTGGAGCAAAATTGAAATAATATATAATACCACTATGGACCATAGGAGTAGGAGGATGCCATATATAAATATAAATAATAATAATAAATAACTAAATTTAAATAACATTTGAAAAAATTTGCCAATCATAATAAGATAAGATAAGATAATACTTTATTTCATGCCTCTACTCTCTCCGGTCAAAAGCAAGGTAGACCTAGATCTAAATATAGTCTAGTTTAGTTTTTATGACAATTTATTAGGGTAGCGGTAGAGAGTTGAAGTTGACCAGCAATTGCAATCCCTCGCCTACCTTTTCCAGAACGACTTTTCTGGCTTGCCTTTTTTCCTCTTCCTCGGCTCTAATAGAGGAGACCGCTACGAAGTTATCGTAAGATGTCATAACTCGACCAACAGTATTTGTCTATAATCGTGATAGAAACATCAGACTATCACTTAGCAAACTTATCTCTAGACGCTAGATTCTAGATGGCTAGCGAAAACCTTTTAGTTTGAGAGGAAAACGCATCTTTGTGTAAAGAGAAATCCTGATTGTTGAGACAACAACGCTATTGCAGTCACAGATGTCACATTTTTCTGGAGAAAATATCGAACCTTTCTATCAAGAGCAGTAGTCGATTCCTTTCTATTTGACCCCACGTTGTTTTGTTTTTGTTTTGTTCTGGATTTTTAAAAATAGTTTTTATAGTTGTTTTTGGTTGTTATTTTGTTTTGTTGGGGTTTTTTGGGTTCTTTTTTGTTTGCTTGTTTTTGATTTGTTTTGTTGGGGTTTTTTGGCTTCTTTGTGTTAGTGTTTTTTGGGATTTCTTTGTTTGATTGTTTGTTTTTTGTTTTTTTGTTGGTTTTTTTTGTGGTTTTGGGGGGGGGGGGTTGTTTTGGTTTTTGTTTTTTTGTTTGTTTTTTGGCGGGGGGGGGGGTCTTCTTACACATTATCATCAAGTTCAGGCTCCTATTTCTCAGTCTTTACTTGATTGATTTTATTTGGTGTCAGATCCCATTTGGGAACAAACTACGTCATTTGTCCATGCGCTGACAGCGTGGGTTCCATTCCCGTTCTGGGAAGTCATTTTTCTGTACCAGTCCATTTTTCTTGTTTAATTGTGATATTCAACATTGTAGGAGATATCATTTCTCGTAACTTCAGTAGGCTTGGTTTAATTCATTTATTGTTCATATGAAAAGTAAAAATAATAATCCCATAAAATATATCGATTTTTTAATTGCATTTTTTTCCTGCCCTCTGGGTCTGAATTTCTACGACAATAAATAAAAAGAGAATGTGTTGAAGGCTTCTAAGAGACAGGACAAAACAGAACAGGCGACATTTCCAAATGCCTTAATCAAGCAACAATCACACTAAAGACAATTACACAAAATCATCAAAACAATAGAATAGCGTGAGGGCCAATGTCTGATTTATTCAAACCATGGTATTGTATTGACGTCTTTTAAAGTTGTTGTGGGCCAATGCTTGATTTATTCAAACCATGGTATTGTATTGACGTCTTTTAAAGTCGTTGTGGGCCAATGCCTGATTTATTCAAACCATGGTATTGTATTGACGTCTTCTGATTTATTCAAACCATGGCCTTGTATTGACGTCTTTTTAAGTCGTTGCTCATGGTTCCTGGTAAGTTTTTTGTTCTTTTCATAATGACAGTGATATAGAATGACACTGCTTTGTTTGCAGGGATCTCTGTATTCCTTCTCAAAATGAGTCTCGACCTTGCTTCCACTATTTGAATTGAGATAGGGATTTCTTTGCATAAAACTGAGTAAAAATCGGAGTTTGTAAATAGCTGCAATGATTGACAGCATAAAAAAACAGCGACGTTCGACCAATAGGTCTTTGTCAAGCGGCAAGCTGTCAATAATAATTGAAGCTATTTACAAACTACGATTTGTTTCTCAAGTCTGCATAGCTTCAGCAGGTCACCATTATTACTATTGGATTTGGGTGGGGGGGGGGTGGTTGCGCTTTTCTTATAAAGATATGTTTGAAATTCTAGTGGGACAATATTATACCAATAAGCAATCTCAGCTGTTTTCTTTGGAAAGTACAATCTATGTCGTTTGTTTCCCACAATTTGTGTCAACGTTCTCGTGGCACATTTGTAAAGTAATATAGATCTAACCAAAGAGTTGTCAGTTTGCTTCTTGTTTTCTGTTTGGTCTTGTCAATCCTGTTCCAAGTGCTTGTTAGTTTGTGAGTGAGTGCTGTATTGAAAACGTGTATTCGATGTTCAATAACTCCTTTACTACCTAGCGATGATCCTACTTTCTTAGAGCTTTCCTATACTATGGTATCTCTTCTTAGCGTTGTAAGTTCTGCTTTTTCCGCATTGACCTTTTGATTGTGGGCTTGGAGAGCATGTTCCATTGCTGTTACATCTCTCTGAGTCTTTCCTACAATTTCAATATCATCGGCCTAAATCATTTCGTTTGGGATGACCTGATCTAGATTATTTTGTAATGCATTTTGACTACGTCGTATATATTTGAGAGTATGTTCCAGGTATATTATTATAAAAAGCGCAGGACTCATTCCTTGTGGGTTCCGGATATTACTAATGAAGGATCTGTTGGTTTTGATCCCTTTGATTTTTATATCAATAGTTGTGTTTCTGACCCGGTGTTAGATTATGCGTAATTCGTCCTCCTCTACCAATTCTTTCAGTATTTGTAGTGTTTCATTTCGGTTTATTGTGCTAAATGCCGCCGACATATCTAGGTCTGTGACGTTCACTTCTAACTCGGAGGTGCATAATGCATAAGCTGTTATCCACCGATGAGCCAAGATAACGTCTAATGTGCTTTGATTTGGCCAATTTGTGCTAAATGCATTCCTCTATTTTTGGTCTTATTGAAGTAAGAGTGACGGTAGATAGTATTTTCCAGATCGAATTAGATAATTAAATATGATGGGACGCAGATGCTTTGGAAAGGGGGGGGGGGGGGGCATTCCGTTTTCCAGGTTTCGACAATGGCCATTATCTATCATATCCAAAGTTTTGTTGAGTAGGTCTATAATATGTAGATGTATCCCTTACTTGAAGTAGTCATGTCTTTTTATAATAATTATGCAATCCTTTACGTCATGTCTGATTAGTCATCATTAATGAATAGCCTATAAATTGCATGGTTGAGGCTTTAACTATTAGCTGTACATTCACTACTGCTGACGTATGAATGTCATCTGGCTTGGGCATGAATGATGTAATGATGCATAACATGCATAGTCTGTCTATGCAAGTGTTAACTCATTGCATAAAAAAAACGTTTTCATTATATATATACCAAAATAAACATTAATTTGTCTTTTGATCAACAAACTCAGGCCTGTGTTCATTGCGTACGCGTTGCTCTCATTCATGAAATCCAAAAGATCGGCCCGAAACATAACAGTTTGCTTTTTGGTCGTCTAGTATAATATCATTATCCGGGGCGTATTTTAGATATTCGTTGCCTACGCCATCTTCACTAGGGGGGTTCTCGTTATTTAGCATATTTATGCAGGTAGTTACTGCATTTTTAGTCATTTGTTTTCACTATTATTATGGTCTTGGTTGTTCGGTGAAAGGCATGGTGTCATTTGTGTCTTCATTTAAAAATTTCGATTGAAACGCTATGTAACTATTTCATGTGTATGCCATCTGAATGAATTTGCGACCAGCTTCCCCTCTTGGTCTTCAGATTTGGGGTTTCTAAACCTTTCTTTTGTTTTATTGATTTAAACATGCCTCCATTACTGGTTAATTTATCATTATTTTCTATTGCCCGGTGTACATAATATATACTTCTTGGTTCCAATGATTTCTTCTTGATTTGAGGTAAAAGTGGTTTCTTTCTTTCTTAGATCGATTCGGGTTTTTTTATGTCTTACATCTTACATGTATGTATGTATAT
>JARFNW010125832.1:0-12140 GCA_031763155.1 Dirona albolineata
GATGGTCGTGGTAGCATTGAGGGTGTTGGATTCATTGGCTCATGGCCACCAAACTTTCGTATAAGAATTCTAAGTTAAGATTTGTGTGGGGCAACTACACCTATACAATGCACACATCATCAGCATGGGATTTTTTCATAAAGGTGCTGTCGGTGGCCGAGTGGCTAGGTTGTCGGACTCGAGGTCGTGAGATCCGGGGTTCAAATCCTGGCAATGCTAGACCCAACGTTGGGTTCTTGGGAAAGTATCTTCGTTCATTGTTTTCCTCGCTTGGCCCAGGTGTGAATGGGCTCCCGGCGACAGGCATGGACCTATGTTGTCAGTACTTTGTATGATGAGCATAACAGGCTGCTCAACTGTGTACTAATAGTCATCGCTCCATCATTTACTTTGCAACGTCCTCTTGCTTCAACATTGTAATGTTGTTATCCTGTGTCGCCGCATATCTTTCTTCACCCCCAACGTAAGCACCTATTGTCAAATCACATGCATATCATAGTCATACCCAGAGGGCTTATATTTATATCTTGTTTGTCCTAAATTCCTGATCCATGAATTTACCACCCGTGCCCAGCCATGCATGGTGATCGAGGCGCGTATTTCGATGCGGATGCTTTCTGTACACAGCACATGAGGCTGAGCATAGAGCTGACCCCTACACTGCTAAGCCTTGTGAAGGTGTTTGGAAAACAAAACATTGTGTAACACTGATAAAGAAACTAAACCTTCAAATTCACCAGTTTAAAAACAAAGGGGAAAAAAGAAACACATGACTTTTCAAATTAGATTTTTTTTATTTATTGAAAAAGAGAAAAAATAAATTTAAATACGTTTAACTCTTTTGCGTTAACATAATAAGCGAAATGAATCTGTACACCTCACTATGAATTACAAATCAGTGACATAAACAAAACCAAAAACAATATCTGTGTAGTGCATGTGCAATTATGAAAACATAAAAGTTATCTAAATGAAACGAATGGTATATTTGTGCAGCAACTCATTAATTATCAATATTACTATAATAATAATATCAATACAATTATTAAGATATCATTCAACTTACTGAAAAAATCAACATAGGAAAGGATAAATCATGTCTCTATAATCATCAAACAAAAAGGAAAATGATACTGTAGACTGCTGGGAATAGAAACGTTATGACGAGCGGATTGATAGTATTATAGCAAAATTAGGGATAAAGACAAATACAAATTGCCTTTTATTTTTTAGAATCCACAAAGATACTTTTTCTGATTGATATTAATGATATAACATAAATCAAACGTCAGCCGCAGCAGTGGAGCGCCGCAATACAGTCAACTGTCTTGCCCAAGGCAAAAAAATAATCTCACCACAATGCCGAAAGCCAGACTGGAACCTCCCCCATTGGCGTGGTTAGTGCAATGAGCATCACTGCGACCGTGATGAAGAGGAAAGTGTCGCTTTCTCAAAATCACACATTCCATCACCCGGCGGGTTTGGCGGTTATGTTCAGGATGGAGCAATGACTACTGTTTGTTTTGAATTGATTGGGAAGTCACGCTGAATTGAATTTGAAATTATGTTTCTGATTAGGCTGAGATCAAGAATGTGGCAGCGGCAGGAGTACACGTATTAATTATTAAATCAAATGTAAATGTAATGTACCCCTCCACATACTACGTATACCTATACGGTTTTGGTTAAGGAGTGGAGTGTACCTCGGATCTTGAATTGTTCGGGTAGGATTAGGATACGGGATAATGACTGTTTTCCTTATCTTTTGTGGTCTTACTGAATCACGCATGTGCCGTCACTTTATCTATCATAAATTATTGTTAAAAATGTAAATTGTTCTGGGACAGCTGCTGCAGCAGGCGACGTATGGTTTCCTCAAGGCATAATTTGTATGTAGGGGAGGGTGTGGCCATTCAGTTTGGAAAACTTGTTTTTCATCCTTTGAGGCATAGCCATAGCATTGACCATTGACATTAGCAACTAGGCAATTGTTTTTTCATTAGCGGCAGTGTGGCACTAGTGGCAGGTAATTTGTCCATTGTCCTGTTGTCAATGTCATCCATTCTTGTTTTAGAAATATGACTTTTAAAAAAATTCTAAGACTAAGAAGTTTTGTACTCATATACTCCATGTGCCAGTGCCAGTGGATACAATTGGGATATGTGTGACGTGGCCACATTATAGACCTGGAAAACAATGTAGTGTAAGTTGTAAGTGCAAAGAATCATTGAACTTTAAAGCAAGTCGAGTTAACCAAATACAAAAAACAACAACACGAAAGTGAAAGCTATAATATTATGTTCATAAAACTGACACACCCCTAAAGAGGAAGAAGGTGGACAAGTCTCCCCACAGGCACAAAGTTGTGGGAGTGACCCATGCCCATGGATTTACAAGTGGATCATGATCTATAGTATTAGTATTTCGTTCACACAAATAAATGTAAAAATGACTATGGGGAATACTAATACTACGCGTGCGATAGTCGTCAGCAAAAGAATAGGCTGGTGAAACTTTGTGATGATGATTCTCTCTTTTGTTGTCTTGTTGAAAGGGTGCCACTGCCACAAAAATGTTTTTTACTCTAACTCCAAACAAACAAGTTCCAACACATGTTGTTAGGGTTTGTACAAACATAATAATATTATAAGAGTCGAGGTGGCCAAGTGTCCCCCAGATTCGAGACACCAACGGAAGCATAGAACTGTACTGGTCTATTACTATTACTATATAAATATAAATGAAGAGGGAGCGGGCAGCACAGTAGTAGTCTCCACCAAAATGCATGACTAAAAAAAGCCAATGCAGGATGCCTTCTGCACAACATTATGTTACAAGCGCATCATTCTCAATCCCAACTGGTCTGGTAGGTGAGCTTATTTTGGGGTGTTTTTAAAAAAAAATCAAGAATAGGCCCAATTGAATTTAAATCGAAAAACTTGAGAAACCAAAACCACATTCGATGTTGTCGCTTTCGTAGTGTCTTAGTCTTCGACAATCCGATGGGAAAAAATACAATTCTTTCTATTTCGACGGTTTCAATAATATCTAATAACTAATAACAATGCCATTATTATCATATCCGATGTTACAGGTTTGGTTTTCCCGATAGCTATTCACCTCTTTTTTAGTGCTTGATATATTCAGCTTGCCCGAAACCCCCAATTCAAACGAAAATCAGTTCATTAATCTATCTCAATCTCATTGGAGTGGTTACTTGCAGTTTGTCTTTTTTTAAAAGTCTTGTGCGCCATTCAGGGTTGACATTTTTGTCCATACCCATCACCACAACGTAGCGAAACATCAATGACAGTGACGACAGCAAAAGCTTCATGGAGAAACAGACTTGTATTTTTGTTTCATTTGTCTTTCCCTTCGATTTCATTGACTATGTTCCTCTGCTGGGGCAGTAAGAGCCAAAGAAGTTAAAAATACTGATATTCAAAACTATGCTTGCTTTACTTCGATCAGTTGGCTTGACCTTGCATCCCTGACTTAATTGTTGTCAGGTTCCAGTAGCACAATAGAGTTTAGCAATATATATGTTGCCACTGTCACTACAAACGATTTTCATTTTCAGCCTGCTTTTCACTTGAACGTGATCATGAGTTTCTGTTCATTTCAATGGTATGTCAATGTCACCAGAACTAGCAATAGCAAAACATTCGTCACCGCCATCTTGTATTCCCGTTCATTCCTCCCAACTCCTTATTTTCACTCAGACACCCCATAAAGTTCAGCCTCAGCACATGGAGTGAGTAGGCCTACTTCAGAATTATCTGACTGGCTAGTTTATGTCATTTTCTCCATCATACTTATCTAGTCCAGGGCCAAAGTCGAAGGTGTGGGTCATAGTAGTATCGAGATCTGGCTGATTTAGTGTAGACTTTTAGCCATTAAATCAAGTAAAGTTAAATAGGATTATCAGATTATGTCTACGGTATCGAAACACCCTGTGCACAATCCAATCAGCAAGATAGCAGGGCAATGAAGTTTCAGAACCCTGCACAAAAGAGTTCTGCTTGCACACTGAAGTAATTTTGAAATGTTTAAACATCATTTTTAAATAATTTGAGAAATATTCCACACTGTGACACTGGTTATTCTTTTGATTATAATAAGCAATATCGTACAACTCTACTTGCATATCATTGGCATGAAATGTTTATGATCTATTCAAATAAAAAACAAAAAACAAACTTGTCTTGCGACCAGACCACTTAAGTTGGATGTGTCAGTGTCTAGTTTTATCGTTCTGAGAAACTGCCCAGTTCTAAGTTTTCCAAACTTTTCCAAAGTTGGCAGCATAATAACCAACAGGGTTGAATAATATAAATGACAAAATACTGACTTCTGACACATATATGGACTGGTCATGAGACATGTAGAAAATTTCAGCTCTGATGTTCATAAATTCATATCAAAGAAGAGAAAGGAATCGCATTGAGATCTCTTGTCAGTGAGAAACCTCCCGTCCAATAATCAGACCCATTTTCAGAACAACTGAGTTATCCAATAATATTACCCAGTGAGTGCTTCTCAGGCCAATTGAATAGAGTTTGGTCCTTTCTTGCACTTCTAGTTCCAGCATAAATTTTCCCCAGTCAATGGAAAAATTATGAAAAAGTTATTCAAAACATCATTAAGAAATATATATATTCTATATAGTTTCTTTAAACAAATGTCACCAGTGATGACTACTTTTATGTGATTGTGATGCTGATTGAAAATTAATTAAAAACATGACCATTATCAAATTTTTACAACCATTGCAACAGCCACAGGTACAAAAAGAAATAAAAAAAAATTAAAATCAAATTGTCAGCCATGTTGGTATTATGTAGGATACACAGTAGTCGCCACCTAAAAGCACGATGGTTAAGAGAAGTTAAAGCATACAGATTATTTGCACGATTCATCTGGCAAAATACTCATCTGATACTTGACAGGAAAATGTGCTTTAAAAAAAAAAAGACATGCCTTTAGGTCGTGACCACTGAAATCCAATGACAAAGAATAATAATAGAGAACAAACTCCATTAAAATGGTTCAATTTATTCATATCCTCTTTTGAGAGGAATATTGTAAAAAAGTAAATGACAATATACAATTTACAACCCTCCCCCCCCCAAAAAACCCCAAAACTCCCACAAACCAAAACCAAAACAACAAAACCAACCCATCAAACCGCAAACAACTCATTCAACTCATTTCTTGTACTTGTACCTATATTTTAGAATTTTATATATTCTTGGTAACTCGACATCAAACACTGCTTACAAAAAATAAACAACCCACCACAGATATCCAATGCATGGAATGAAAATCACAATTTGTCAGTAGTACTGCCAAGTTGATGTGTGTTACTGTTATAGCATAGAAGGCACTAAAATGATCAATTCTGGTTATAAATTCCTTTGTAATGAAGAGTTCAGTATTTTTTTCCAGTTTTGTATTGTGAAGAACTATTTGTGGTGATGCTGCGCACTGTATCAGGAGCTTTGCTGTGGATTGGCAATTTGAGAAGTGTTTGAAGACAGCTGGGATGATGACGTCACAGTGTCTACAGAAGTATTGGCTGTGGATGAATCTCCTTCTTGGGTGAATACTGCATGAGAATGTTCAACAGGGAACTCTGAAGACAGGGCTTCCATGGGCAGTGGACTTGGTGTGCGAGACAGTTCAGGAGTAGGGTTAGAATCCATCTCCCAGGGAGAATTCGGGTCTTCCTGACAGACTGAAATCACTTTACGCGTGGCCCCCGGGTTGCTGAGGGCGGATATATATGTAGGAGTCTCGTTGGACTCTGAATACTCACCTTTTCCTGACGTATCCATGCTGTGGGAAGAAATTTCAGATTGATCAGTGGACAAAACTGGCTTGATGTCTTCCACTTCGGTTTTTACAGGCAGAGTATCATATTTATCAGATGTGGCCTCCTGTCTTGATTCTGGTTCGTCAACTTCCATTTTGATCTTAACATTACCATCATCAACACTCTCTTGAGGTTCAGTTTTAATGATCTGTAGAATGTTGTGTTCGATATCGTCTCCACTTTCAGTAACGACTTTCTCCTGAATTACAGGTTTTACATCCATATCTGGTGGGTTAGCCTTAGACTCTTCAGCAGTTGAAGGCTGATTGGAACCTGATGATTCCTCCAAGTGTGAAGAGATCTCATGATCCAGAGGATTGTTTGTTGTATCTGTGACCGGTGTCGGTGTCTGAGAAAAAAAATTGACATTACATTTAGTTGAACATATGGAGTAGGAATTTTAGCCTGTGTACTATAGGGCTGGTAGTTTTAAGGGCAAAAATAATTGCAATAAGAGATTAAAATGAGAAGGCAAATATCAGGCTTGCTTTCCATTTTCTGGAGACTTAAAAAATATGAGAATGAGAGACATGAGCAAACTAAAGGACACATAGGGAGTGATTGTAAATTCATACACTCACACACCAACAAAAGAGGTAATTGCATGAATAATTCATAAAACGGTCAACAAAAAAACCCCCAAATATGATTGACCACTAACTTCCCGTAAAGCCCAGTCAACCGATAGTGAATCCTATAACTCACGCTACCATCCACTAATAGATATATAATATATAGTTGAAAACTGTTTTTTAACAGTAAGTTAGAATCTGACTAGGTCGATCGTGCGTAAGATGACCGGGAAATAAGGAGGTCTAGTTTTGATTATCCTTTACTTGATCAAAATCAGACTACCCTGAAAAGAGTAAATTCTTTGTTTGTTAACACTGCTTTTAATTTTCTTCGAGAACTGACTTGGCTGCACAGACATATATCCTCTTTATTTGAGGATTTGTAGGTGATTTTGATGAAAGTTATGTGGAATTAGATTTTGATGATGGCTTAAGAGAGAGAAGTGATACATGAACCTGAAGTTGAATTTTGATGACGAAAATGACTAGACTGAGCACATTTCTGGTTTCATTAATTAAGCTGGGACAAGCGAGTTGTGCATCTAAATGAATAAATTTGATCCCATCTGAAAGGTAGATTATTCCTCTCCTTTTAATTTTTATCTAGTTTTTATTTAGGTTGGTTGAAAATTATTTGTGAAAGACAATAATTCTTTAGTTGAAAGTGGGTATCTAGTCATTTCTGAGTTATTCTGGGATACAACGATGTTTAATTGTCAAGGTCATGGGAACTTAGTGGCTAGAGTGAAAATTATCAATAATGATGGTTATATCATAATTCACATTGATTTTTACTCACTTCCTGCAAGTCTTCAAAGCAAATCGGATGATACGTCTGTGGAATAAAGGGAACAAAAAAAATAATTATAGAAAATTACCAAAAATAAATATTGTTAATACATCATATGCATATGCGACATATTTTGTGTACAGCAATGTATGAATACAATTCCAAACATTTTCATCGTGATATTGATATTACCAACCAATAATTCAGCTACATACACTAACTATGACAGTGACAGAAAAAATATTCTGGGCTATCCAAATAACATATCTATGATATATACTGATCTTGTGAATGTCAAATTTAATATCCAATAATTATAATACCCTTTGATCATTTTATCACCCTGGCCACTACCCACATAATTATTTCCGGAAACATTGGCTGTCACTCACTTAAAATTTTCCTCTACAATTTATAATAATTTTTTAAAAAGAAGTTATAAGTGAAAGTGTTCATCACACAGCACCTATTGCCTTAACTTGAAAAATCCATTCGACTCTAAACATGCAAGTTGTCCAAAGGAATTTAGAACATCCTAAGGGCTATGCATTTGCAATTCTAACACACTTCACACTCCATTTACTTACTAAACTTGTAATTTGAAAATGACCAGAATTTTGAAAAGCTGTTAAATATCATGTGAATGAAATTAGCCTTCTTATTGGTTCACGGTTCACAAAATCGAAAACATGCTCTAGAAGGGCATACTTGACCTCATTCGAGAAACTATAATTTTAGAAAGCTCAAACTGATGACGTGTATTAGAGCTGGGACAACTCACTAATTCAGTTTGCCGCTTGCAACTCCCAGGAACAAGACGAAAATCGCAAGTCTTAGCTTCAAGTCATAAGACTGATTTGCTACTAAGTCAGTATCAAGACAGGAGTTGCTGGCAAGAGTGAATTGTTGTCAAGACTGATTTGATCATAAAGACTGCTGTCGCATAGACAATCTCTTGTCTTGGCCAAACGACAACAGCGCATCTCTCACCGTCACATCAAAGATACCGCTTCACCAGCAGTTGTTGATCGTAGGTTTCCTCCCCTGATACCCCCTCCCATTGTAATTTATCGTCTTGTTGAAATTAAAATAAGGTTATGACAGGATAAGGTTGCGAAATAAGTTAATTTTAGCAACAATTGACTTTGGAGCTTTTCAAGCATTGATTATAATATTACAAAGCCTAAACTTTATTGATTATTAGCAATATCCTTCGGTATGATTTAAAATATGATTTTAAATTACTAGATTTAATACACTACACATGATACTAGATCAGTAACTGATTTTTAAACTTCATCATGATGTGTGAAAACATTGAATGTTCAGTTGGCATTTTGACTCATGCTTACACAGCACCACTATTATAGGGCAGGAACCAGCTCATCTTTTAATATTACATCATGAAAATAACGATACTGTGCATCGTCTTACCCTCTTCTCATTCCTTTCTGTTCTTGCTATCATGAAGGATCCTTTATAATAGTGTATTGTATACATGACACTCACACATGCACACACCCAACTAATTCTCGATCGTCTCTTTGTCTGGCCAAATGTCATGTCATGTCTTTCCCCCGACCATCAAAGGGCAATCCCATCCCCTCCAACCCGTCTGAACGATGCGAATATGAAGTTGCCAATTATCAAATTTTAGTAATGTTAAGCGGCAGCATTATCCAAGATTTAAATTGTTGTCTACCTGACTTAAACATAATGGACTAAATAAGATATAAGTGGGTGCCATGATATTTTAATTTGAATTAAAAACTAAAAATCAATTCAGTGGACTTTAAAAATCTTATATTCGAGGCACCAACTGATTACTGATTTTACATTTGCGATTGGCACCCAGATTTGTAACAAGTCAATCTTGTGGAGACAATTCATCAAGCCTTTACCGAGGGAGTTGTTGGAACAAATCACCAAGCCTTTACCGGGAGATTTGTCACCAAGCTTCAGAGAGTTGTAGTGAACTGGATTGAGTTTGCAAGTCCCTAATACCAAAAGAGTTGCTATTTGCAAGACCTGTTTTCTACTACTAACATCCATTCTCTAACGTGTATGCATATGCACTGCATAAAATCTTGTTTTTGTAACCTGTTACAATAGTTAAATCCTTTAAGTATTCTCACCTTTCCATTAACTTTTATTGTGTTTTTAAGAATCCACTCTTCTGTTTCTTCATTCCACATTTGATCAAAGGGATCCCCACATGTTGCACATACCTGAATTGAAAATTATAAAGTGGAACAAAATTTATCAAAAACCATGTTTGACTATCATTTCTGTTGATATGGTAATGGTTTGGGTATCCAAGATAAAAAAAAAATTTAAAAAACAATTTTCCTCACTGAATTCTTTCAAAAGACATCGATAGAAAAGCCAGCGATAGAAAAGAAGAAGAAAAAATATAGCTTTTGATAAACAGAGCTTAGTTGGAAGTTGCTAATTTCAATATTCCTTGAGTCTCAACTTTGCAAGGGATCATGCCATTTTGACTAACTCAACATTATGGTTTAGAGACATTGAAATAGGCACATCCCATTTTAGTCTTTAAACAACCCGCTTAATGGGTCAAAACCGTTGGATGGGTTTTCCATTTCCCCACCGATGGATAGGTTTTCCATTTCCCTGTGGTCGTTCTATTGTGAGTAAAAAGGACCATAAGAAAAAAATTTCCAATGGTGAATAAGGAATCTCATGAATTGTTTTCGGTATTTCCCGAATAGCAAGGTCAAGTTGGTGGGGAAAACCCTCTAACGATCTTGTCCTATTTTTGAGTCATTTCTAAAATTATAACAAAGCATGAATTACAAAAAGACACACAATTTTCCACAGCACAAGTACAAGAGCAATACAAAACTTACATCTTCACCCTCCACGCCAGATGCGACAGGATTTTTTACAAACTCTTTACCCTCAAGAGCTCTAAGTCTGAATGGATCCATACCCAACGCTCCAGTTCCAGACGGTTCAGTACCTGACCGCATCTGTTCAAATATCTCACTTCGAGCTGCAAAGATAAAGGGGACTGATGATATGCTGGGAAGTATTCATGGATTAAAGATTGAACATTGTCTACTGCTAAGTTAAAATATTACAAGTCTCATGAGCTTTTTTAGACGCAGGTTTCGAAGTATAAATGCCAGCAAACCAGTGAGGGAACTATCAATATACGCTGACTCAGATGTTACACTAGCCTTCTCGACAAGACGATAACTAGACTTCCTAGTTATCGTCTTGTCGAGAAGGCAAGTGTAACATCCCCCTTCCTTGTGAGGTTATATATATATATATATATATATATCTTATAAACCATGCTTTACAGCTTTATCAAATCCCTGAGGAGCCGACTAGGTGCATCCATATAAATTGCATACTTTGATCAACAATGTTGATGCAACAATGACATGAAATAAATCAACAAAATAGGGCAAAGGCCCTTTTGACTTCAAATGTTCCACTGAAATTAATTTAGAAACCAACATACCCTTGAACATGGCCAAATTTTATATGGAAAAATTTATCATTTCAAGCTGTATTCATTTCAGCAAATAAATACTTTCAAATCCCACTATCCTTCCCCTTAAAAAAAAACAACACAAAAAAACAAACAACAATTCAATTTGGTATGCTATAAAAAAGATCATTGATGAAATAGGTATCAGGAAAAATTATGATAAAATTCTGACAATGAGAAACAAACCACTTCTTTGTAAGGGAAACCGTTTTTTAGCTATTTCAGTTCTTTATCGGGTAATGATTTAGAGACGCTATATATATTCACTTTTAAAGATAAGATTGCAATCACAAAATCATAATATTTAAAATGACTTACATTTTTCTTCAAGGTCCTCCAATTCCTCGTACTGAATCCAGTCCTACATAAACAAAAGGTTAAACAAGACTTCATCACATGAAAAAAAACCACACCTATCAATCAGACACGAGGCCATTCATGAAGCGTGTCAAGTTATAACAAATATTAAAATGAAATGAGTGTAACATAATTTGCCATCCAAAATTACTCATATTCATATATACCTAAGAGAAACATGCATAATCAATCCACCCCCCCAAAAAAAATCCCCCAACAATACTGGTTATAATCATAATGCATTCAAATTTACGCAAACAAGAATTTTGAAGTTAGTTAAAAATGATTGCACTTGTATATATATTCTTCATTTTTCTTCTTCTCTTTAATATGCAAAAAAATCATTCACTTTAGAGACATTTAACAACTTGACATTCAACATAAATGAAAAACCTTACCGCTATTGTATAAAACCATTTTCTGTTCTTTGCTACTTTCACCATCTCTTGTTCCAGTTTATTTTGACGGAAATGCCAATCCAGATGAGCCCTATATTTTTCTTGATCCTCAGCAGTAAATCTTGCAGAACAAGTATGACACTGAATGCCTTCGTGAAGCTCATCTACAATTCTTTTATATGGACTGAAATGAAGATGCAAAGTACATGCAGATGATTACAATTTCAGTGAGAAAATCAACAATTAACATTCATGATCAAAATTATCAAATCGTCACTTTGTCATAAACTTACTGTCAAATGTGTCCAGCGTATTGGAAGCACAAAAATCAACTCACAAAGAAGTAAAACACTTGATAAGTTTCATATTCTGATTAAACCCATCTCTTGAATACAAAGTCAAAAATTAAATTGCAAATTGATTGTATTACAGTGGAACTCGTCAGAAACGACCACCTCCCAATTTGAAATGACATGAGTGATTATATTATATTAATCATATATATGACCCTTGAATAACGACTATCCCTCTAATGGTATCAGCAACTGCCCAAAACGACTGTGTTTGAGCCTCAGTTCCCCCTGATACCGAGAGACAGAGACAGAGAGAGAGAGAGAGAGAGAGA
>JARFNW010125854.1:0-12139 GCA_031763155.1 Dirona albolineata
TGGCTCAGTTTTGTGACGTGTACACAAAGCTAATTTACATACACTCTAAAAATGGATGCACTGTTCTATCAAATGTCTTCGCCTCTAATTGGTGTAGAAATAAAATTAAAACCATTTTAATCTTGGTTTGATTAGCTTTATATACAATCGATATAATTGTGATCGAGTACCTCGATACAGCTCGGTGCCAATTGATGTTTACCTGTGTTTTCGTCAATTGACACTGAGTCACTCAGTGCCAATTGACGCTACCAATAAGAAAATCACAACAAAAACATAAAATCAAGTTTGTTTTTTATGTTATGTAATTCTCGTTTAAAATCAAATTGGGCCTGTGTCGTTATTTTTTGCCATTGACATATTTTATTGTACTATATTATATATATTTAAAAAAAAAAAAAATTTTTATCACTCACAGCACTTCCAGATATCAGCAGAATAACATTGGTGGCTTCAAGGTGTCAAGAAGGAGAGAAAAAAAGACACCTTCAAAACTAATATATTGAAATCACATGGCTCGAACTGCTCTTCATTTCTTGAGGATGGCTTGGACTAAGAACAAACTCGGTGCCAGACTGAAGGTCTTGGTTATTCTGGTGTTGGTCGTTTTGTTTGTTACACCCCTGAGAAACGCTCTGGTTCCGGGCTGGCCTTACTTATTCCGCCAGTTGAGCACCTGGAAGGTAAAAATTGTTTGTTTGATATCTGTTCCCTTTAGAACCGTAGGTAATTAAACAGTGTAGGGACCAGCTCTGTGTCTGGCCTAGAACAGTGTACAAGACAGAAGGCATCGACGCGCAGATCCAAGTAAGCGTATCCAGGTTGAGTGCAAGTCTGTAAGAAATATCTGGCTTTGATAAATGAGTTATTGAAATTGGTTCAGAGATTCGAGATTATGTCTCAGGATTGAATTTATCGCTGGGTTTGCATTTTGTAAAATAATCTTTTAGTTATAGTTACAGTTACAATAATGCCATAGAAGATAATATTTTAGCATTGAAAAAAATATGGAGACAGATTGGGGAAAACAATTATTACTAATAGTGATGACAAAAGTAAGTCCTTAAGAGCCTTTAGGCCCATAGAGCTGGTGCCCGATTTCCATAGCATGAGTCAGACAGACCGACAATACGTCATCACCCTTCTGGATAAGATACTGGTCTATTGCAGATTACTTTCCCAGTTGTGAACGAGAATCTGTTTATACACACCTGGGTTCAGCAAGACAATTGGGAGCAAAGATTATTGTCTATGAAAAGCAAAGAGGTGGCTGGGGTAGGATTCAAACATGAGAGTTTGCTGTCTTCACCCCTTGGCCATCAAGCCTTAAATAATGATGATGATAGCGTAACCAAAATAAAAAGTAAATTTTGAATTCCACGTGAGGAAGTGATTTTTTAGGAGGCATGTCACCGAAATAATTTTTTTACTTCACTGATTTTATATTGTTTCGGTGACACAATTTTCGAACCATTTCCCCCAGGCAACCAGTTAAATTTCCTCACTGGTTTTATTATTTAGGAAACAGTCACCACAATAATAGTTGCCTTTACACACAATTTTTAGGTTTGGCAGGAATTGCACAGAGGAATTATGGTTTGGGGACCCTCTGGCAGTTGATATTCTAAAACAAAACAACTCTTGGGTAACATTATGTTATGATAATCATGTTAAATGATCCTTTTGTGTGTGTGGGGGGGGGGGGGTTGAGTTTAGTATTTAGGAAACAAGAGAGGATGCGATTTTAGATTTGTTTGTTTCCTGATTGGTCCTTGTGATTGTGTTTTAGTTTCACCTCTAATTTGAATTGCTATTCTTGTGTTTCCAGGTCATCCGCATTCATCTGGTGGATCTGTTTTATAGCATGGATCGCACTCAGTACACAGGCTCATGCGACTTTGTCCACAAAAGACTGGCCCAGGTCAAAATGCCCAAGTTGGAGGAGATGCCGACGTTCAATGTGGACGAGTGGGATCGACGATCTGCCAAGGCAGCCCTTAAAATACCCGAACACCTGAGGAGTGAGTTGTACAAGTACGAGCCAACCCTGACCTCTAAGGAAATGAGGGAGCTCATGTACTCGTCAATAGCCATGTCTCAGGCTCTGATAGCATTTAATATCACTCATATGATTATGGAGGGGTCTTTAATTGGAACGTGGCGCCACCACGGTCTGATTCCGTGGGACGACGACACTGACTTTATATTTGACGTTTCACAATGGCCACTGGCAAAGAAAGTGATATCGTGTATACCAGATCTTCAACTCGACATCGGCTCGGACTATATGTGGAAAATTTTCCACAAAGACTCGGCCCTTTGGCGTGATGAATCCTTTATAAAATTCCCGTTCGTAGATCTTTTCCCGTACAAGTACGACTCTGACCAGGTGTGGCCCCTTACCATTTGGATGAAGGAGGACGTTATGCTCCCTACCAAATACACCCTCCCACCCGTCCGGGGTGTTTTCGAGGGCTGGCCTGTCATGGTACCCTACAAAACGGGACCTTTGCTCGAGTTTGTCCACGGCAAAGTCAGCAGCGACTGTTACTCTAGGACTTTCCTCCGCCGAGAGAGGCAGATGGTGCCCAAAGCAGAACGTATCCATTTACCTTGCAAGTATTTGTACGACGTGTTTCCGTTTGTACGGAGGACCAAACAGGACAAGAAGACAGGCACCGTGTTAGAAGAGAGAGTCTTCGACTCCAAAGTCATTTCCTCATTTAATACTTCATTCCACGGATTAACGCTGGATTAGTGGAACACTCTGTGATATCATCATTGCCTTCATTCCACGGATTAACGCTGGATTAGCGGAACACTCGCTGATATCATTGCCTTTTCTTTTCTTTTTTTACCCCCGTCTATTTTTTTAAAATTGTGTGATGATTGTTTTTCATTCTTGTTTCTCTCATCTCGCTTAGCTTGCTTCATGATGTAGAATAGGAGAAAAAGCACCAATTACTTATTTGTACTACGTCCACTGATGTATTTTATATTTATATATTATATACAAAAGGAAGCTGCGGCATGTATTGGTCTAGAGAAGAGGGCTATTTATCACGGTGTGTCAGAAAGTCATGTTTTTGTATTGTTGTTGAGATTAAGAGGTGGTTTCAATGTAAGATACCAATTGGTGAACGTGGTGTAGAAAATGACCTAATAGAGTCACATATTCTTGGGAAAGGCTAAAAACATTTTTGGGAACAATGCTATTTCAGATTAATGATACTAATACTAATAATAATAATGGTAGTATTAGTAATAATTATTTCACTTTTATAGCACAAGAATACACTTTTACTTCTAAGCGTTTTCTTACTCTTAATAAAAGCATTTTCTTACTTTTTAAGCATTTTCTTACTCTTAGCGTTGTCTTACTCTTAGCTTTTTCTTACTCATAGCATTTTCTTACTTTTTAAGCATTTTCTTACTTTTTAAGCATTTTCTTACTTTTTAAGCTTTTTCTTACTCTATGTCTAAGCGTTTTCTTACTCTTAAGTGTTTTCAAAATTGAATGCGCCTGGCCATTGATCTGGTCACCACTGACCAATAGCGGTAATCATAATTTATATTCATGTTAACATTCACTGTCTAGAAGTAACGAAAAATTGACACTGTTAATTCTTTTGCTACACCAGGGAACGATGGGCTTATCATATTGTTTTTATTTTTAAAAATAACTCAATCATCACGAAGCCTGAAATATACTCCATACATATTTTGTACGCTAAGTGTGAAGGTGGTTTACGGCCTCGATGGCCTGAGCTAATAACGGCCTGTGTCCACACTTTTAGTATTATTTAATACCAAGAACTATGACGTGATGCAATTTTTTGATTTGCTGGGAGTGGACTGTTTAATGCTCTATCTGGTCCGCTGCGAATAACAATTCTATACAGTCTTGGCCTCGGCCACCTAAGTAAATTAAACATTGTAATGATAAGTTGTTAGATAGTTTTTCATCCAAGTCGATATATTTTGGTGTGGTTTTTTTGTTGTTGCTTGGTCCTAACGCTTAATGGTTATAATACAAATACAAGGGGAGGTAAAACATTTAATACTGATCACATCGTTATGTCAATTTTTTTTTATATATTATCATGTCCCCTGGAAATGGACATATCATCAGATTACTGATTGCCACCATTGGTTCAAATGACTCGTGACTCTTAAAAGTCGTGATTAGTTTTGAAATGTTTGTTTAACTTTGTACAATTCGGAATGTAAATTGATATTATATTTATATACATACGTTAATGCGATAACTGCCTTTGACTTTGACTGTGGGTGTCTTTGTAATGGAGATCAAAATCGTTACGGTGTCAAAAAGGAAAAAAATACACTCACGATGTCCATGAAAGTAAATAATCAAAATGATAATAATAACTGGCAAAGAAAAAAACCCAAACAAACCATGATCTGTTATGAGTTAATAACAAATGTTTATATATGTCAAATGGCAATTTATATTAAAAGTTAATTCGATTGTTGTTCCTGTTGCTGTAACAGAATGTTATCTAGTACCACCCCACCCCCAAATCGCCCCCTTTTATACCAGTCTAACAATTTGTGGTGTACACCAATACCTTACAATCTTACTTACAACGTACAGTCATTTATTCATCTGGTGCAGAGTTAGAGAAGTGATTATAATCTAATTGTCCATGATTTGGAAATCTGAAAAAAAATTGTCTGCAGAGGGTCTTCGATCCTCCTCAGTGCGAAAAGTAGCAACTTTCATTTTTGAGAAAATATACTCGGTGTCTACATTTTATTTATATTTATTTTTCGTATAAATATGCTTTGTTTTGTTTTTTAATTCATACGTTAATTCATATATTATGTTTTACTATTATTATTATCTCCATAATATTTCAATATCATTTCATTCAGGGTCTTTTTTGATTATAATTGTATAATGCCAAGGTTTGTGAGCTCAAGTCTTCTTTTACAATTTACAATGTAGTTAGTTGGAATTAATTTTTTTTTGCTTTTAATTCATATGTTTCCCCGAAAACTGTCTATCTTTTACCATTATATTATAATTTACATTATACAATTTCATTATCGTTTCATTCAGGTTTTATAATAAGGTTTATGAGCTCAAGTCTTTTGTTACAAAGTATACAAAATAGTCAGTTTGAATTAATTTTTTATATCAGTTTGTACATTATTACCTTTTTCTTACAGATTCAAATGATTTATACGTTGACTTTTCTAAAGTTCGTAATATATATACGTTATGAATAGAATTGACATGTTTGATATGATATCTGTATATTCTGTTATCCGTACAAGTGTTGGTATTTTTGTGTTAAAATAACAG
This sequence comes from Dirona albolineata, assembly GCA_031763155.1. Classification (NCBI taxonomy): domain Eukaryota; kingdom Metazoa; phylum Mollusca; class Gastropoda; order Nudibranchia; family Dironidae; genus Dirona; species Dirona albolineata. The sequence goes on from JARFNW010125854.1 coordinate 5,330, forward strand.
TTACAAATCAAAACCTCCACTTGATTCGCATTTTGCTGTGTTTTGAGAACAAGCAAGATTTGAGCTTAGTCTGATTGGGATCTCAGAGAATGCTGGCAGCAGCTATGACAGGGTTTGTAGTTTGTTGGACACCATTCACGTCGCACAGTGGGCTGATCCCCTGCTTGTCTCAAAAATCTTGAACCATAGATTTTCCAGCTCTGTATCAGGCTATGTGTACCAGTGGGGGACAGACTTGCACTTAACCTGGACACGTTTTAGCTGGGTCTGCACATTGATGACTTCTGCCTTGTACACTGTCCTGGACCAGACACAGAGCTGGTCCCTACACTGTTTAATTACGGTTCTAAAGGGAACAGATAACAAACAAACAATTCATGTCACAATACTTGTCCTTCTAATGATTAGGTATAACAAATTTCATGAATATAAGTATGAGTAAAGAATGGAGGAAAGCAATATATTATGGTAATGTTCAGATCTCAAATATTGATGGGAGGTTTTTGAGCATTCTTTTGTTTAAAGTTCAGAGTTCATAATATTCAATAGAAGAGATTTATGAGCATTCTTTTGTTCAAAGTTCATAATATTTAACAGAGGAGGTTTATGAGCATTCTTTTGTTTAAAGTTCAGAGTTCATAATATTCAATAGAGGAGGTTTATGAGCATTCTTTTGTTCAAAGTTCAGAGTTCATAATATTTAATAGAAGAGGTTTATGAGCATTCTTTTGTTCAAAGTTCAGAGTTCATAATATTTAATAGAGGAGGTTTATGAGCATTCTTTTGTTCAAAGTTCAGAGTTCATAATATTCAATAGAGGAGGTTTATGAGCATTCTTTTGTTCAAAGTTCAGAGTTCATTATATTTGATAGGAGGTTTTTGAGTGTTCTCTTGTTCAACGATCAAAGTTTCACCATGACATTATTGTCGTTTATTTATTTATGTGTGCATTAATGTTATTTTTCTGTTTTTTATCTTGATGTGGACTGAAGGAAACAGAGAGAACCGAAGTTTGAGCGTCGATAGTAACTGTCTTGTATACAAATTATATAACACCATGAAAGTGTGCCATTTTTGGGTATAAAAGGTGTGAGTACCTCATCTTATCTTGTAGTATGTTGATGGCGAGTGTTCTCGTGTTCAACGTGCAGAGCTCATAATAATATTAATATTACATCCAGAAACCAACCTGCGATTTATTGTATGTGGTTTCTGTTTTACGAATTAAGATGCATAATGAAATGTGGCATTATATAATATATTTAGTGTATTATTATTATTATTGTCATCTAAAAACCTGCAGTCTATATTTAATGACCAGTTGTTTTATTTCCACTTTCAACCTTTAGAAAATTTACATCACAATTACAAGCATGTTTTTAGTTTAGTGCGAATGTGAGAGATGAATGTGTTGTAATATTAATTATAATTATACTGATAATAAGTTTGTTTTGTATGGGATCAACTTTGTTGAAAATTTGTGATAAAAAAAGTCATGCAGTGCATTTTCTCAACCTACAGACGCCAATTGTCAAGACGCCAATTGTCAAGACGTACATTTTTGGTGGTTGCTTTGTTTGGGTTTGTTTTGTTTTATAGTTTTATACTTTTAAAAAAACCCGAAATCTGTAGATATATATGTTATATTATTATCATAATTACATCATGTACTCATTTATCTTTTGTGTTGCGTGAGGTTGGAGTGTCTGTAGAGACGACGATGACTTGTCTACGACTCGCCTCTCGCTCGTTACTGTTACCAGTCATCAATATTTCTATTTCTAACGGGATAGCAATGAAGTAATTGCATTCTAATATGGTATAGAATAACATTTCTGAAGGCATTGAGAATAACAGCTAAAATGTATTTTGGAATGTTTGGGTTATTTTATTTTTTTTCTTGATGTGCTTTTTTATATATAGATATATATATATATATAATAAGGATTTATTATTATAAAAGTGTTCTTGAGTGAGAAGTTTGGGATTTTTTTTGTTTTTGTTTTTTTCACCTCTTGTGTCCTAAGGGAGTTTTTATTCACATAATTTTTACTTTAGAGCTCATCATCTACATCTGAATCAATAGCAGATGTAAATAGAGTTATTGACTTTCACTTACAATACAAAAGGATTGGTTTAAATCGTACTTCTCCATTCCTATAGGTCAATTATATCGTTCGTAGGGTGGTGCAAAACTATTGAACCTTGAAAACCCTCACTTTTCTCAGGAGAAGCGAAACGATCCCATTGATTTATTCTTCACTTATATAATCCAAGATACGATATTATATTTTCATTAATATATCACAATTTCTTCGTTTTGATGCTTAAGTTAAGGAACGGCCATTTTGATAACGTTTGAGTTTGACACAATGATGAGCACCATAGCACAGCGTTTAACATATCTCCCAGTGCCAAACTATCAGAAGTTGAGTTACGACAGTCTTGCACCCCACTGTCTATATTATTATATCTTACATAATGTATTTTATTATTATTATAATTATTTAATTGTTTTGTTTTTATCATACAACATTTGAACCTAGCTTACAACAGGAGACATTTTACCTGGTCCCATAATAAAAGTTTGTGATTTAAATAAATCACTTTCTTCTCCTGAACCTGCAAGATTGTGCTGATTGGCCGTCTGAGTCTGTCCAGTCTTGGGGTGGATCATGGCAATGACACCGTTATCAACTGGTGTCACTCACGTTTGGTTCGAGAGGTCACGGGTTCAAACCCACTCGGTTTTTTTCTCAAGACCTTGATCTCACTTTACGGTGCTGCTGCACATCGGCTGACGCCTGGGTTATTCCAGTCTACCCTCGGAATAGAACCTAAAGACAAATTTCCCCCTGGGATGAATAAAGGGAATTTTTTTTGTTTTTTTGTTATCCCGTTCTTGCCAACAACGCCTGTCATGTGACTGTCAGCACATTGTGCTCTGCTGCGCTCACAGGGTTTGTCATGCAGCCATGGGTTTGATTTGGTGCGGTGTGTATATTATCATTGGCTTTTGATTTTGCATAATTAGCCCAGGTGGCAGCTCTCAGTTGTCCTATAACTATAACTGAGTAGTAACCACTAGGGGTAACAGCAAAGTGTTGACTGGTAAAATGTATGGGCGTCATGGTACATTGTTGTCCAATTTACCTGGCAAATGTATTTGGATGCAGTGGACTCATCTCATCACCTGCTCATCTGATAGTCTGGGGTATCGAAACACCTTGCATTACACATTTATTTTTATTTATATAAATACTGTGATTGTGATGCTCTATATCTTATGCATATAATATACTTGTAGTTTTTATACACGTCTGTAAAAAGAATTTTCCCCAATGGGATGAAAATAAAATATTGTTGTTATTATTGTTATTATTATTATTATTATTATTATTATTATTATTATTATGATGATGATGAATGCTATAAGTCATGAAAGTCAACTACATTTCTAACACTGACAATTCAATAAGCATAAGTCTAAAGATTTATTTATTTTATTATTTTCATCACAACAAACTTTCAAAGTTTTTATTTTTCCTTTTGTTTTGGTTTTTGTTTTGTTTTCCTTGTGCTTCTATCGACAGTAATTCATGCAGAAACAATTTTTCAGTACCTATGCAGAATATCCTTTGATGTTTATTTGTTTACATTAGCAGCATTGTCCATGTCCTAAAATTGTGTATCCGATATCCGCACCTCATGTGGCATATATTATCTTAGTGTTGAGTGTTCCGTTACTTTCCCGGGGCAAACGTAAAGCGCTTAAAGCATGGTGATAATCATGAATTAGCAGTATGTAAATGTACATTTTCTTGCTACTCCAAGTTCATTTGAGTCTAATAGTGTTATACAATTGGTGTTTTGATTTTTTGAAAGATAAAAAATAAAAATCTGAGTGTGAGAGGTTGTGCTCTTAAAATGTCCAGTTGGTGGCAAGTGAAGACGAGGGAATATTATAAACTGGGGAAAAGGATTGGTCCGAAATCTTCTGGGACAGCTCATGTCAATTCAAATTGAGGCCATTTCAAAGGGATATGCAACTATGCAACTCTTGTAAAAATTTAGGCAACCCAATCAGAAAAAAAGCGTTTGTGGCCAACTCGAATTTTGGAATGAGTGGTACCGATCTAAGTTTTGACTGTGTGTGTGTATGTGCACACGCATATGTGTTGCTTGCTCGCCCTACACACCAGTTTTTCTCTCATAAATAGTGACGTAGGTGGCCAAGTGGTGAGGTTACTCGACTTAACATTGAAAGGTCCTGAGTTCGAATCTTGGCTGAGCCCTTGGGAAAAACTCTTTACACATTTCTCCCTCACTCGACTCGGGTGTGAATGACTACCCTGCTACTACAGGCAGAGATAAATGTTGTCAGTATGTTAGCATGATGAGCCCAACAGGCTGCTCTACTGTATGCTCCCCCATGGGGTTTGAGAAGGAAATTGAATGACACGGCCTCCTGGGCTATGAATGATGTACCTACTGTCTGTGAGTCGACTTATCATTATAATGCCTCTGTGTGTTCCAGTCGGATCAAGTCTATTTAATGTGAATGTGTTTTGTATATTATTAGTTGTATTTTCAAAAAATATATTATATATTTCAAATCGAAATGTTTTGTCTTTTACTTTTGCATTGCCAGATGTCTTTAAAAAAATGTTGAGCTTCTTCATGATATGCTAATGCCTTACATTTAAATTTGATGATGGCTGTAATAAAAATTATATTGTTTTTCTTAGCTCAATATCCTCGATTTTACTTTTCTTATTTTTGTACGACTCCTTAAATTATTTATTATCAGGTGGCACAGAAAGAACGGAACCAACCCACATAATTTGCTATACTATTACATACTTGGTTAAATATGTACCGAAATAAACACAATTTTGAAGGAATATAGATGAATATTGTAATATTGTATGCATAAAAATGATTAAATTCAATAACATTACAATTACATACAGTCAAAACAAAATATTTCGTTTGCTTCAAGTGAGAGTGCACAAAATAAAAATATATAGTTAAGCTAAAAACATGGGTTCCGTTCTTTCTGTGTCACCCGGTAAGCCCACCTCAAATTAATCATGAATCGTGTTGTTATGAATGCTATTCTTACATCTAGACGTGTAAAAAAAAAAGTAAGAGTAAGAGATTGTCTTTTTTTTCTTTTACTTTATTTTGTATACTGTTATTTATTGCTTGGCTTGAATGAAATAAACATCTTTAATCTAAAAATACAAATCTTTTTACATGTTTTTTGTTGTTGTTGTTGCTACTTTGCTGTAGTATTATTATGCTTCCCTGACTTTGAATGGATACAGCCAGCTGGGGGACTTTTTAAGAAAGTGGATAGGTGGACCCCGGGGTTTTAAGGATAGACCAATGAAAAACTACCTGACATCGTCATGTCCAATGAAAAGCTGTCTGACATCATGTTGTTAGGGTAAGGTTAAAAATATAAAATAAAACAAACATGGCGGACAGACTCGGTTCGACATTATTTCAAGTAAATTTCTACCTAAATCATCTTTTTTTTTTACTTTTTTTTTTTAGATCGATACTACTAGATCATATACATACAGTTTGTGTTTAAATATATTTATTTTGAAGTAGACTAGGAACTGACCATGGATTCACAAGCCAGCCCCGGGGTCCACCTATCTTTAAACCTACTTATTTTACTATGGTCCACCTATCTTTAAACCTACTTATTTTACTATGTGGACCCCGGGGTCCACCTATCTTCTACCATTTTTTAAAAAGTCCTTTCAATCCTTGAGGCCTGTGCTTATCCCGGTTTCTGTAACGTGAAGGGGACAGAGTGACAATACATCAATCATCCTTATGGATAGGACACTAGTCTATTGCAGATTACTTCCCCAGCTGCAAGCTGGTACCCATATTTACTCTTGGGCCAAGAGAGGAAATTGAAGTAGAGATTTCTTGCCTAAGAAAAAAAAAAAGTGACTGGGATAGGATTCGAAACCGCGGCCTTCGCCATTAGAGTCCACTGTCCTTAACTACTAGGCCATCTGGCCTTCAATGCGGGGGACGGATGTGTAAAGGATAAATGGTGGTGAGCCTGAACCTTAGAAGAATTTAGAATGACTGAAAGACAAGATATGGTACAAGTACAAGACATCCTTTATTGACACATCAAAGAGAATTTGTGTTACACATAATTATAATAATGCGGTTCTTTATCATCACACACACACACTCAACCACCACACACTCAAACACTCAACCACCACACACTCAAACACTCAACCACCACACACTCAAACACTCAACCACCACACACTCAACCACCACAAGCTCACATTCGTTATTCTCAAGTCTCCACATCACACACAACTAAACTGGAAAAGCAATCCAGACAATTCGCAAAAGTAACAATAACGATGATGATAATAATAATAAATAATATTATTAATAATGATGATGATGATAATAATAATAAAAAATATTAATGATGATGATGATGATGATGATAATAATAAATAATATTATTAATAATGATGATGATAATAATAATAATAAATAATAATAATATTAATAATGATAATGATAATAATAATAATATATATTTATATAGCACCTCAATAACAAGATCTGCAAGTAATGTAAAAAAATCAATTATTTAAGTAATAATAATAATAATGAAATTTATTTATATTGCGCCCAATCCCATCGCATGATAGCTCTAGGCGCACATACATCAATAAAAGCACATATTACATTTTATATAAAATAGTAAGAACAATTCTAAGCATCTATTAAAAATGTTATGGATCATAG
>JARFNW010125865.1:0-12138 GCA_031763155.1 Dirona albolineata
CTCTCTCTCTCTCTCTCTCTCTCTCTCTCTCTCTCTCTCTCTCTCTCACACACACACACACACACAAACACACACACTCTTAATTTCTCTCTATTTATTATCTTCTGCTAATACGTGATTTTTGTCCAGCATAAGTGACATTTTTTGTAAGGGTATGTATGTGTTCATATTATTTAGTAAAACAATTTAATTTAGTATAGGTTGTTGCTGAATCATTAGAATTGTTAATTTACATGCATGTAGTATAGTGTATGAGTCATTGTGACACCTTCCCACTCCATTTATTGATATTAGTCGTCAAGAGTCTTCAGGTCAATAATAGTACTAACAGCTTGCGAATAAAATGTCTTGAATTTTTCATATTAAACCTTGAAAAAGTCTAGTTGAAGTTTGTTCCTGGTAAGGTGTATTAACCTCGATTGCGTCGATGGCGTGGGAAGTTTTCCTCCTCAATCACTTTTTGCAATTCTCATCAATGGGTAATACACCAGTTAATTGTAAAATTGAATAGCAAGTGTACTAGTATTAGGACTTATCATGTTCTCGTAGTTTAGTTGCATGGAATGCTGGCAATTCAAGTTTTTGAAAATTATAGTCATGGGAGAAAGAAATAAAAAGAGACCAGTCTGGTATGTTCTAACTTGTTTGACATTTTTTACCCAACTTGGTCATTTGTTGGGATCTAAAACATAACAAATTTTTTTCTTTTAAGGATGAAGATTGGGCTGTATGCTTACGAAGGAAAATGGGAACCTAGTTTTGGAGATCACTTGACACAGTCCTTCTGGTTTATTCTCGGAGGATTCTTCTTTGGCTCTGATATTCCACAACGACTTTTCCCAGGTGAGGATGAATGGTGATTTCTGTATCTTTTTATTCACCAAAATATATCCTTAGGAGGAGGCTTTTGTATTGACAAAGCTGTTGCAGAATCTTGATAAAGTTAATTGACCTCAGACATTAATGTCAAAGGTTCACTGATGACAAACAGTTTAAAACTGAGAGATGCATTGTCGACAGGTGAAAAAATGTCTCAACATAGCGTAGATCAATTTATGTTGTTGTTTATCGAGTCCCCTTTATACCGCAAAAGGCAGTGTAGGGGCCATAAATATGTCAAGCTCTGAATGGTGCAAATGACAAATGGAAGTAAATCCAAATGTCAATGAGGACTTTCACCACTCATCACCTAACACATGGCTAGAAAGACTCTTCATCAGGAATTTAAGACGAGCAGGTGATGAGCCCACTGTACCAAATACCTTCACCAGTAAATAGGACAACAATGTACCAGGGTTTGACACAGTTAGTTTATCGCCCATTTTTGTGGTCAGTTCTGCATAGCCATGGCACCTGTTTGTGGAATTTCAGTTTAAGTTTGCATGTGGCCATCACTTCATGACACTTCATTTTCAAACATCTGATTTCACCAGTCAAAAATTCAGTCCTTGCGATTTTATTGGGTCTGTGGTGTCAAATACTCAAATGAGCATCGATAGGGCATCCATAGCACCCATGGTAAAAGTAGAGACAGATCTGTCTTAAATTGTATTAGACCGTTCGGACAGTAGTCTCCGCCAAAGAGATGAGCAGGCCTCTGAAGATCATGGTCATCACGCTAGGCAGAATTTTTTCTGTATAAATCTATTCCTCCAAGTCAAAGCGGCACGGTTTTGATGATAACCTGGAACTGAATTCTAACCAAAAATGAATTCAATAATAATATTAGTAATAGCACTCTCTGTGAGAAATCTGGCTACCTGACTTGCAATATCTCCAAATAGTATGAGAATGCTACAAGTTGCAGTGCTAGTGAGACACAAACAAGAAAGAAAATAGATTGCCGAAAGATGAGATCGAACCCTTGCCTGCGGCACAACAACACCGCTTTGCCAACGAAAGCAGATCGAGCTGTGACTTCACCCCATATCACCAAACTCGTCTATTTTGATGAGGCAAAAGTAGTTTGGGAAAGTTTTTAGAAATACACAGGACACTTGTCATTTACTTCAGCAGAGTGAATCCGGCTATGATTAAGAGCACCGTTTCATTGCCTCCTACAGACATGCTGCGGGGTGGAGACAACTGTATTGCATTGACAGTCTGAGTTGGTCTCAATTACAACCAGATTATAACAAGCCAAACGAGGATAGCCAGGGGACATAAGCACGACAAGCTTTAGGTGTAATAATTATAATTTATTCAGTTGCTCCCCTTAGTTGATTTTTTTAAGGTAAGTTGGAGACAGTAAAACACAACAGTCCTGGTCCTCCCTTTTTAAAATTTGTTTGTTTGTTTATGGAGTCCCTTTTATACTGCAATAAGCATTATAGGGGCCAGCCATATGTCAAGCTCTGAAGGGTGCACATGACAAATGGAAGTAAATCCAAATGCCAATGAGGACTTTTGTCTGACACATGGCTAGAAAGTCTCTGCATCAGGAATTAAAGACTAGCAGGTGATGAGCCCACTGCGTCCTTTTAAAAATGTATAGTATATATTAGAAGGCATGGGTTCCATTCTCACTTGTCAGTTTTTGATTTTGCTTTTGGGCTGTTTTTTCATTGAGATTCTTTCATTTAGATAGGCTTCTGTAAAACCTTGTCCTTTGGAACCAAAGGAAAGATTGTGTTGAGAGAAAAAATCAATGCAAGTACATGTAATTAATGCAATTGCAATAAAGATAAAAATCATGTTTTCAATTGTGTCACTGTCACATACCATTAATCGCGTGATTTCAAAGCAACAATGTGTGAATGTGTCAAGTCAGTCGATTATTGTGACTTGTAAGGAAAGTTAAAGTGAGTTGACGATGCGTTGTCCGTCGACAGCCTTCACTTAATAAGTACGTACACAATGCCTGGTCCATTTACCCATCCTGATGCGTCCTCTTTCATTTTCAGCTCACGTGTCTACATTGTTTGACTAGGGCCAACACAAATATTTAACGAATCCATTCATATATAATACTATTAATCGGAAACAGTTAGGAGTTGAAGAATCGGGAATCCAAACCGATCCTTGCATTCTTGGCCCTGTAGAATCGAGACTTGCTGACTTGAAATCAGAAGTCAGTCTGGAGCCGCCCGCCTCAATCCTACAGGTACCGTGGTCACACCATCCAAAGGAGACTCAAATTCCAAACCCACTTACCCTACATTGTCAACACCACCACCACTTTAGGCGCACACACCCCTGCTACAAACACACTCTACTACAAATAAAAAACTAAACAAATTGTTCCTCTTTTCAAAATTTTATTAGCTTTTGGGAGAATTTCCGTTTTCTTTTATTTTGAGTTGTAGTTTTTATCTCATTTCTATATATATGAAACAAAAGCGGCCATTTTTACACAATGATTCAATGATAAATGATTTGACAACAAACTGTAAAAAGTTCAACAACAGTCATAACAATAACAATAAGAAAAATAATAACAATCCAGAATAATCATATATTCTAAAAAATAACAAGCAATTATTGAGTTTTAAAAAATATAAAAACATTGGTGAGTTGGGAGTGCTTTGATGAAAATGAAAGATGATGATAGCAGCAATGAAAACGATGGGTGTTGATGGTTATCATTGCAAAGTTTCAATTTTATACAACCTGGAACATCAAATCATGATCGACGGATGTTGAGAATGAAGAAATGAAATGAGATTTACAGTAGCTACTAGCATCAAGCCTTTACAAACATAACAGATCAATGGTTCATTGCTATAGAAATCATGAAGGGTGTGTCCCGCTCTCACCCTTCTCTCACCTCCTCTCATCAAGTCCTACAATGTTTGGAATGATTCATTTAAAAACAATTTTTTTTTAAAAGTCTGTAGTTTGTATTCTGCGGCTTTCACAAGAAGAAGCCAGACATGACAAATCAATAACAAATAAAATAATTATCATAAGCGGTAATCATTTTAAATCAAACCCAACGACTACGTACCGCAAAATCATCACACCTAAAAAATTTAATCAAACCCACGAACACATACCACTAAATCATCACATACCGTACTTACATCGGGGAATAATTATCATCAACAGTAATCTTCCATTGAAGAAAAAAAAATTAATCTAACCAACGGCTACGTACGAACCACTAAATCATCACATAACGTTCTTTAATCGGGGAATAACAGCTGGTAATACAAATAACAAGAAGAAAGGGAAAAAAAGAAACAAAATAGATTTTGAAAAGCATTCAAATTACAGAGAAATTCAAATCAATACAGCGTAATAGGGTAGACTAAGAATCAAATTTCAATCATTTCAAGGCATCTCAATGAAACCAATAGAATGCAACAAAACTATTCCTAATAACAGACTGACTTGCTGTACTTAATTATCTATGCTATTCTATATCAATTAGGTAATTGAACTTGAAACTATTAAATAGAATAGCACGTCTTCGGGACTGCACAGCCAATGAGATAGAGAAAGAGACAGACACAGAATAAGAGATAGAGAGACAACAGACAGAAAGAAAATCTTGCCCCTTCAAACACAGGTGACACTATTTCAATTACATCAATTACAGTATACAATTCTTCAGGCCATCCTCCCACCCACACACCAATGACTTTTCAACGCAGAATAGCTGACACAAACTAAGGCTGGAATTGAAATGTTTGTCTGAAAGCATGCCTTTTTATCCCCACACATATAATACACTATACTATATAAACAATATAAAACAAATGTAAATGTCCAATTTGAGACCACCAAGGATCCACGCCGTGTCAAAACTACAACTTCAAACAACAAAAATCAATACTTTACAATACAACGATACATATTTTGATAAATGTCATTCAATAAATGCACTAGGTGACATCGGAAAAAGCCTTGTCCACCCGCTACAACTTCACTACATTAATAAGGACAAGTCTCTGGATAGAAGTCGCAGAACTCCCAACACGCATTGTCACTGATGTCATAATTTCACCCAGTTGTTATTGTTTTAATATCAAAAGTTTGTAGAAGAATGCCATTTACTACAGATTGTAGGAACACAGTCAAGAAAACAATTTAAACAATTTTTTAATGCCCTTGAACACCAACAACCATAAAACTTTCCAATAAAATTGACAGGTAACACAAGGAACCAGTAGAAGAAACAACTTGGATGATATTTGAAAGAATTGACTCAAGGCACATGAGTAAGAATTCAAAGAATTGCAGTTGAACGAACATGGGAAAATGAGAGAAATGACAGCAACAGTCGGTAATAATAATATAAAATTAATAAGAAATATTGATTGGGAGGGGAGGGGGTGTCAAAATTAAGTCATTGTTAAATTACATTAACTCACTTGCAATGCAGGACGGCTAAATTTGATATGTAGACAAATCCTGCAACCTGTGTGATCAAATTTACCCATCAATAAAACTAAACCTTGCAACGTGTGCAGGTCAACCAGAAGCTTAAACATTTTTCTGTCTATGAGCCCATCCATATTTCGTATCAAGTGAAATGTCAACCTATGACAGAGAAACAAAAGTAAATACATGATCAGTGACTTCACCTATTGTTTTGGGACCATGTACTGCAATCCGTTGAAATCTTGACCATGTCAGGCCATCCACATATATCATAGATGTTTGATATGGATCAATACTGAATATAGTACTCATGTCCAAGACCTGGAATAATAACCAATTTTTCTTAGTTTTGTTTACTCTTGTATTTTGTTTTCAATTATTTTCCATTTATATATGTATATGAAAACGCAATATTTGTTTATTTGCTGTACCAAGTATTATCCTCCTTGTTTAGAAACTTTCTATAAATGGCCTTTTAAAAATTGGGTCAAAAAAGGTCTATCCACGGGGAAACTGGTGTCAAAATAGCTGTGTCAAGTGAGTTAAATCCTCAACCTACTTTGACATATTGAAACATTAACAAACTATATTCAACCACATCTAAGACAACGTTGGACCAGATCCAGTTAAAAGTCAGGTAGCTTGGAAAAATTGCTATTTTTTACACTTAACTCAAAACTGTAATGTGGCCTCCGTTTTTCTTTAAAACTTTAATTTCATTTTCTCAACTAAAAGAGAACAATAGGGATTTCTGGTCGATTCTGACAGATGCTGCTGTTGCTATTTTATAGCATGTACGTACATTCACATTTTTTCGTAATAGTAATTGTATCCACTGGTGAGATATTTAATGATTTTGATCTCTTTGGTCCTTTCAGAGTTTGGGTTTGGTGCCAGGAGGAATGGGTAGTATATAATAATAAAAGAATAAGAATAAGAATAATGATAATAATAATAATAGTGATAATAATAATAGTAAATTACTATACTGTAATAATAGTAATAACGTAAAAGAGAAAAGCTGTAATTGGGTCATCACCGATAAACTGAATGACATTGACCAAACATTTTTAAGGTAACGGATGTTGCATACTCAGCACACACAGTTGAATATATATCCTACATACAGGCCCACCAATCTCACGTCACAATGTATCAACATGCCATAAAACCATAAGTTGCACATAATTTTTTTTAAATGTGGCCAGGGACGCAAAATCTACCTCCTCCTACATTGTCCGATCCTTCAGTCAACAGTGGGTCCTTATTTTAAACCAGTTCCCGGCTAACATGACCCCAAGCAAACAAAGGATTCTGAGGTATAGAGGTGCCACTGGACTGATTTTCTCATTTCCCAAAAAAAGTGGCAACTCTGAAGGTAGTGGCTATAACAACTGGATTAAAGTCTAGAAGTCTGCAATGATATAATATTATATATTTACATATAATATACACATTATCATACTACCAGTGAAAAACAGAGTATGTCCTTTGCATCTCGGCAGCACACTTATAAATTGGGATAATAGAGAGCCCATTATAAAATCCAAATCACTCAACATTCAATTTGTCTACAACAAACATGACATCATCAGTAACACCAAGAGATGCTACAGCAATGGGGGTGATTACAGTGATGGTGGTAAACAATCGTTTCAGTCATTCACAAAACAATCAAATCGTCTTCTATAACAAACAGTCAGTCATAACATTATCAGAAACACACTACACAAGAAATGCTACAGTGATGGGGGTGATAACGGTGAAGGTGAGAAGCAATCGTTTCAATCATTCATAAAATATATTGACTACTTCAACAAACACACAGACACAACATTATCAGTAAAACAAAGAGATGCTACAGCGATGTGGGTGATAAAGGTGAAGGTGAGAAGCGATCATTTCAATCATTCATAAAATAAATTGACTACTTCAACAAACACACAGACACAACATTATCAGTAAAACAAAGAGATGCTACAGCGATGGGGGTGATAAAGGTGATGGTGAGAAACAATCATTTCAATCATTCACAGAACAATCATACTATAATAGACAGACATTTATCAGTAAAACAAAGAGATGCTACAGCGATGGGGGGTGATTATGGTGATGGTGGGGGTGGAAAACAATCATTTCAATCAATCACAGATCAATCAAATTATCAACATGTGTGAAAGAAAAAAAAACAACCGTAGAAATAAACGTGATTCATCCAGTCCAAGCGCTTGTCCGTGACACCCACAGCAGCTCTGGTTTCTGCATCCTTCAATGATATTACAGTCCCCAAGAGTTGGACATCTACAGCAAGCAATGTTACCATCAACTACTGCATTACAGTCGTACAGTCATGTGACTGCCAGATATATCATATACACACATTTAAAAATCCAATTCAATATCCACTGAGAATCCTGAAATATGTACATCAGTAGAAAGTGGGACCGTTTTGGAAAAAATATATATAAATCCTCAACACCACTTCACTTTTTAACTCGTCTTGTACCAACTGTTGTATTGCCAAACACTATTTTACAAACACACACTCACACACTTTATTACATTCCATATCTCCACTGAACAGAATGCACCGCATCAAACACATTACATTTCAAATTCTCCTGAGTCGGGTCCTGTTACAGCGACACATCCATACGTTTGAATGAATAAAATCCAGTCTCTGCCATGAAAGGTACACAACATATATCCAAAGTACAAGAACAATCTCTAGCTTTCATCTTTTCTTTCCTTTCCTCGCACTGTCCGAACCGGCCCAATCAGGATCGCCGACATCCTCTTCGCTACGACAGTTTCTATTTTTGTGTTTGGAGTAGTCCAGATTGGTTATCCAGTCGGGATCCCCAGGGTCGTCACCCACCGACGACATTGACTCGATGCTGGGGTGGGGGGAGGTAGCACGACTGTCTAGTCTTGAAACGGTGCCTTCCTCTTGATTCTCCACGCTGACACCCACGTACACTTTTCCGGATGGTTCAGCCAGACGGCGATCCAGCCTACGATGAAGGGGTTCACAGTTGGAGGAAGACGAGGATGATTCGTTCTGCATCCGGATGAATTCATCTTCAGACAGCGGGAATAACCTCCGCGGCCACGGCTCAAACCAACTGGCTTCGGAAGAAGGAATGGAACAAATCTCATTGACACCAGACACTGATGTTCGCTCCCGTTTCGTCGCCGATGCTCGTCTCCGTCCAGCAAATAGTTGATCCCCTGATTCGTCCACACCTGGCTGCATGTGCATAGACGACGGTAGACTGGGGAGAAGACATCAATAAATTAGTCATCAAAGTCAAATTCGCTTTTATTCTTGTTGGGAAAATTGGCACTTTTCTTCTAATGCAGTGACCATTACAAGATGACAAAATTCAAAAAAATGAAGCAGAAAAACATAAATTACCGCAATATCTACACTAAGTGCCCGGGGCAAATTAAAAAAGTGTCAGGGTGAGGTTATTCTTGCCATAACCCTGCTCCCATTTGCACTGTCTTCATGCCGCCATTATCTAAGGAACCGTCAGTACCTACTGTATAACAGTAAAGATGTTAAATTCCAGGTGACAGTAGCGGTGAGCAGTGCACTGTGGTTCAATGAACAGGACAAGTATTTGTGATATGGGCGATTTGTTGATCCTATTATTTCTACAACCACAATCCCTCCTCCCTATCGCTTGGCTTGGTCGACTTAACGGACATAACGCAGCATCTACTGACATTTCTAATTCCAAATCTTGTCCCATGCTTGTATAGGTACATATTCCAACAGATACCATCACCAACTACACCTGTACTCTAGACCCAACATTGGCCTGTCACAAACCCAAACACCACCACAGCTCTCTGAGAAATGTGTAATCTATGGCCAGCCTACCACGCCCAATAACACCCGGTAAAATCACCGGCCAGTACACCATAACAATAACGACAGGAAAACTAAGCCAAACCGAAAGTCCTGGTTAAATTAGTCGTATCTTCTCAACTCTCACTATTCATTATCAGCCTTCCGATAGAATCATCATTTCTTTACATGGTGTAAATGGAAAGTAAATCTGATTTTCGATGATTTTCTGTAACAAAGTCTGGTTATACACACATACGGATGCACATGCACACACACCTCTTGTTCAACAGGGCAGAGGAGGAAGGAGTACCCTCCCCCGGTGCCCCATCCTCCAGTCCCACGCCAGCTCCTCCTCCGCCATCTCCCCCATCGGTAATACTGTTGTTGAGCTGTTGCCGATTGTTGGTGGAGGCGGGCAGGAATGCATCGGACCGGGCCCTGTTCCTTCTGATTGGTGGATACTGGAGGAAGTTCCTGAACCGTTTCATCTCCTCCTGCTCTGGCAGTAAATGGCGTTTGAGGTAGTTGTCATCGGATAGGTCCTCAACCTTAGCAGAGAAAACATTGCAAAAATTTGTGTCAGACATATTTCAAATGACGGGTCGAATTAGTAATTACTATGTTATATACACCGTCGCTCCTCTACATGTGCTTGTATGTTGAAATTTTGTATCTTTCATTCTTACTCTAATAGAAATAGCACATTGTATTCATCTATTTTTTGATAGCTTCTTTTTTATTCATGTCTGTACAAAGAATTTTCCCCATGGGGATAAAATAAAGTATTCATCTATCTTATCTTAATCTGACATGTGCTTCATCAACTGTTTTCTGGCAATCAAATTTCAGGAGAAAATATAATAATTCGGAGTCAAATTAAAGCAAATTGTGCTGTGAAATATCGTCCAAATGAAAATGTTAAAAAGTGAAAACCAAATGTAAACCACAATCTAATTGGGTTGGGCCATGGCCATACCTCCTGGTCTTCTTCAGACACGGCGTTCTCATCAGGTTCTTTGTCCACTGTCTTCCCATCGGCCTCCGCCACAACCGCCTTCTCACAATGCTCTTCTTCCGCCGTCTTGGAATGATGTTCTACCACGACCATCTTCCCGTGTTGTTCCAGAGAAAGGGAGACTCCGTTGGTCTTCTCCAGCGGCTTGCTGGCCGGACACTTGACCAGGGAGCTGGCCGGACACTTGACCAGGGAGCTGACCGGCACAACATTTAGGCCAATACCATCTTTGGAAGAAGAACTCTCGTCCACCACACGCCACCTAGACACACACACAGGAAAAAATGGAATAGGTCACTTTTAAAACGTTCTCAACAAAATTAGCAATGTGTAAGAATTTGCTTATATGGCCAAGTAATTTTTTTTAAAAGTGAACAATTGTCTGAACATTTTTCTGGAACATCATAGAAGCATAGATCTACCAATTATTATTGCAATCAGGAGTCAAGAATCATTTTCCTTTCTGTCTTGCAAAATCATCAATAAATCCCTCTTTAATTGTTCATATGGCAATGTTTATTACTGGATAAATTGATGATCCTGGGAAGTTTGAGTGGTTTGGGTTTTTAAAATCACCCACTACAATAGCATATAATGGACCAATACTATTGACCTCACTTGGGACGATGAAGTGGCATATTAAGAGTTGAGTATTCCATCACCTAACACATGGCTAGAAAGACTCTTCATCAGGAATTACAGACGAGCAGGTGATGAGCCCACTGCGCCCAAATACCTTTACCAGTAAATTGGACAACAATGTACCATGAGGTCCATACATTTTACCGATAAACACTTGCTGTTACCCCAGTGGCTACTCCCCAGTTACAGGACAACTGGGAGTTGCCACCTGGGCAAATTTTAAATTGTAACACTTTCTATTCGGAATTTTAGCTTTTGGTACATTGGGAGTCGGTGACGCAGTGACTAAGTCGAGAAGCCGTGGGTTCAAATCCCGGTGGAAGCACAGGGATTTTTTCACTTGACCTTGATCCCACTTTGCGGCCATACACTGCACCTGACGTCTGGGATATTACGGTCTAACCTCGGACTATACCCTAAAGACAAATTTCCCCCTGGGGTGAATAAAGGGAATTTTTATTTTTTTACATTATTATTATTTATTGTCATTATGGTATATTTCGGAAGCAATAGAGACCAGAATAAGCCAATAGTGAGTCAAAGTCATGGACGTCTGAGTCGATTAGTGTCTTCTTACCCAACCGACACCGAAGGCCAGTTTGGACCCCGTGCCATCGGCGTGGTTAGTGCAGTGCCTTAACCACTCGGCCACCTCGCCTCCTGCCTTGGGACAGTCGCAGCATGCGAAGAATTCATTAGTTCTCAACACCCGTCGACAATTTGCATAATCTTAATCCTATATTCATATACATATACATATATCATATATTAAATGTGTATGTGTGTGTGCGTGTGTGTGTGTGTGTGGGGGGGGGGGGTTGTATTCTTTTGATGGTAGTGATTTAGAGCTATATTATTTGAATGGTAATCAGTTTTGATATGTTAGATTATCTTCCCCGTTCCCACGAAGATATTAGGCTATGGCAATATTAAATAGAGAATGGAATGTCCTTGAGGAAGGTGTTAAGTGTGAGATTATATTAATATCGATGCATTGTGCTGTTGGTTGTGTTGGGGGCGGGGGGAGGGGGGGAGTTGTGTTCAATATATGAAAGTGTTTTTCATGCCTTGTTAAGTGTTTGATATCGTGGGCAAGTGGTTCGATTGCATACTCAAAATCGAAACGCAACTGTGACACTTCATGCTATTGAACGGCACCGTGACTTTTACAAGGGTGTTCTCTGTTGTTGTTGTTGTTGTTGTTGTTGTTGTTGTTGTTGTTATTATTATTATTATTATTATTATTATCATTATATTATTATTATTATTATTATTATTATTATTATTATTATTATTA
>JARFNW010125876.1:845-12138 GCA_031763155.1 Dirona albolineata
GTGTGTGTGTGTGTGTGTGTGTGTGTGTGTGTGTGTGTGTGTGTGTGCATGTGCGTGCGTGCGTGCGCGCTTATCATTAATGACTGTGATGACAATATGACTGTGATGACAATATAAGTATAAGTGGCGGGGTAATGCTGATGATTAAAGGCTGTAAAAAGACGCCATTGCAGATGACCACCAACGTGTCGAGAGTGGAGGGGGCAATTTGGGAGGAGGCTATTATAACAATATGTCAAAAGACGTGTAAATGCGGAAAGGGCGGGGGGAAGAGGAGGCAGGGATACGCCTGTCAATAATTAATTATGCTGTACGCATTTCCCGTGACAACCCATGCTGAAAATGTAACGAAAATAAAAACAAAAATTGTCGACCGTAAATAAATGTTACATAAAGATCGCTACGACTGGATTGTACCACACCTGGCTCCACCGCCACCCCCCTCCTCCCCCACCCCCTAACCGAACCTCTTGCATATCATGGTTTTAAGAGTTTATCCCTCCAAATTATATAATATCCCCAATAATAATCAACGGATAATAATCATATAATCAAACAACTTTCTTCATGTTTTGCTTTACATAAAATCAAACATCAACCTCCTTCGACAAACTAACAAATCACCATCTTGTGGTGTCGGCCCTCGCACAAATAACACAAATCAACGTTTTCTTCCCCCGCCATGTGAAGATCACGTGGTGCCAACATGACGAAAAGCCATCCCAATCCCAGTGAGAAGCCCAACCCCGGCGTATTATGTAAATACCCAGCATGCCCCGGGGGTTGTTGTTATAATGGAAGTTATCTCTTCCTTAGTGTGATATTCCCAACTTTGACACGAGTACCTGTAGGGGAGGGCTTGTACTTGACAATAGAGATAGGAAATCGTATTTCTTAAAAAAAACCCAGAGACTTAAATGTGAAAATAAATAAATAAATAAACAACAACCACACCCACAACAACAACAACAATAATAATAACAACAACAACAATAACCATCATAACAACAATAATAACCATGATAATAATCTGTGAATCAAGGAATGGGGCAGGGGTAAGAAGAAAGGGGGGGGGGGATAGGTGGAAAAAGAGAAGGAAAAAAAGAAGAAAAAGAAGAATAGGAGGTGGGGGTTCGGTTCAAGACACTTGACACAAGAGGTCAATGAATGAAATTCCTTCAGACAGTAAATTCCCTCAGCAATTCCGTTTTCTCTTTTCCCAAATGATATCGGAAATGGGTGTCACTCCTGTTCGTAAGAAGCTTTTAATCTCCGCCTGCTTTTCTTCTTTATCTTCTTCCCCATTATGTGACCCGTCCATTCTTGGCACACAACGAAGAGGGTTGAATAAACCATCCTTTGAGAAGGAGAGAAAAAAACCGGGACGAATTCGCACCATTACCGCACGGTATTCCCTATTGAACGAGCAACAGGAAAATACAATGGCCTCCTCTCACTGACTCGGTTTCGCACACGAGATTTACCTCCAAACAAACGCTCCTCTGTGGCAAGATAGAGTTAGTTTTTTATATTATTTTTACGTTTCCTTTATCGTATTCTCCCTTCCCTTTTCTCCGCTTCTTTTTGTTTGTCTACAAGGCCATTAATCACAACAGCCAGGGATATTGATGTTTCCAGTCAAGTTTACAGAGCATGACAAAAATGAAAATTCGTTTGGCACTTGGAATCGTCCGGCCATGGGTGACGAAGGTTTGAAATACGAGAAGGTGAACTGCTCTTCAAAAGTTACAACACGCTTTCGAACGTGAATTTACACTTAACTTTTAAAATATCAGATACTTCTCTTTACAACATTGTTTTAAAATTCACAGCGCAGCGTTTACAAACGCCGTCTCGCTACAAGTCAGCCGCTGCCGGTATCCCTACACCCCTGTGTAATGGACTAGCCCGTTGTGACACCCGTCCATCAAAGCTCATGACTGCAGGGGTACAAGAGGCCTGCTCGTGAAAATATGGACTGCACCGGGCGAGGGGAAGGCACTCGGCCTGTGGTGGGAAGCCTCTTTCACCTCCGGTTATCTGATAACGGGCTCGCTTCTGTGGGAGAATGTGTACGGTACGACGAGATTTGAGGGGAGGGGGAGGGGGGAAGAGTATAAAGTGGGTGCCAGATTTATCCTAGAAGTGGAATAGAAATCCCAACGAATTAATTTATACCATTTAAAAGGCAAAGCAAGGCGCAAAGAGGTCATGTTAGAATTAATAATGATAGATTTGTGAGATTAAATGAATGGGTATGTGATTTAACACCTGGTGCTGGTGGTGAGTGCCAGTGGGGTGCCTCGGTCATCGGGCAAAAAGACGTGATATATTTTTTTTCTGAAATTATTAAATTAGAACCACAATTTGACTTCACCAAACGAGGCGGGAGTTGTGGTGAGTGTGTGTGTGTGTGTGTGTGTTGGGGGGGGGGGGGCACAATATGTGGTGCTAGCTATTTTCAATTGCTACATGGCTATGAAACGCTTCAAAAACAAACTGTGAAGACGTTTGTGTGGCTTCACGCCTTAAAACAGCTTTCCCTATCCTCCACGTGTGGGTGTTTGTGCTGTGAAAGTCGTTTGATTGCAATCCACGTCCTGTAGAACATGCAAGACAAAAAAAAACGGAGAGCGAATCAACCACTTATATATTCTTTCTTTTCTCAAAATCAACATTGGATCCGGCCCGGGCTGTGTTTGATAAACAGATCAAATTGTGGCAGATAACCCCCTCCCCCCTTTTTTTTTCTTCCAAACCCCACCCCCCACCCCAGGCACACACACAGACAGGCGAATACATAAACAGACGGGCAAACAAACACACCGGGATCGGAATGTCGAGGCGATGGAATCCACCGTCCGCCGCCCCCGACCAGACACGATAGAAATAAACACCTCGACACTGACACCTGTGATTGACAGCTGAGAAGACCGCTACACAATGGGCCGTACGCACCGCTCGCCTCTTATCGCAAGCCACGCCACTCCACGGGCTGGGTGGGGTGGGGTACGACCAGGGGTCGGGGATCTGGCTCTCTCCGGACAGGGCTTGGTCAGCGCGTAAAGGGCGGGGGGAGGGTAGTGATGACCGATGACCTTACTAGGGTCAATTGTGTATGGGTTACAAGAGAAGGTATGGCATTACTAGCCCTGTCTGGAGATGCCAGGGACGATATTATCATTACCATTATCATTATTATTAATTATTATTATCATTAATATTATTATATTATTATTAGCAGCAGCAGCAATAGTAGTAGTAGTAGTAGTAGTAGTAGTAGTAGTAGTAGTAGTAGTAGTAGTAGTAGTAGTAGTAGTAGTAGTAGTAGCAATAGTAGTAGCAGCAGCAGTAGAGGTAGTAGTACGTAGTTGTAGCATTAACAAATTACAAAACAATAATCAAATGACCCTCAAAACAAGGTGATAAAATTTGATAATCTTTATTTAGAATAGGGGAAAGAAGATAATGGTGAATAAGTATATTAATAAAGTGATAAAACCAGGTTATATAGGCAATATAGAAACCATGACACAATGACCTTAGGAAAAAGATGGCACAACAACAAAACTAAAATAAAATGTGACGGCAAGGAAGGGGTGGGGAGGGGGGAGATGAAGAAATCCATTAAACACGCACACACCAACTTAACAAACTTGATTAAATGTAAATGTTTAAACCAGCACAGCCAAAAAAAAAAAATGTACAAGAGAATCAAAAACATCCAAAACATTGAAAAACAAAGCCACACATTAAAACTGAGTCTAATGGTGGAGGTGAGAGGGAAGTGAGGGGGCGGGTGGGGGAGGGGTGAGTGGGTGTTTGCAAGAAATTACAATAATCATACAACACCAAGACATCCTTAAATATTTACAAGAAAAAGAACACTCAGTAAATCTCCACGTAAAATGTCAATAATTGATCATCTGATCTTCAGAAACTTTAAAACAAAAACAAACTGTTTACAATAATTCCTGTTCCTTTCCCTTTGTATCCTTTCTATACTAGTGTCCTTGTAACGAAAGTGAATTAAGGGTTCAAAAACAAGTCACAATACCTTCGACCAGTTATGAGGGCGCCATATGAAGGAAAATATTTTCGACTTATTTCATGGACAATGCATGTATTTATTCTGAGGCTACATCATGAAACTGGGAGGGGTGGGGAGGGGGATATTTGAAATAGAAAAATAGAATTACAGATGTGTATTTATTACATCATGCCACAAACTTACTAATCTAGTGTAATAATAACAGAGACCTCATCACATTGGGGCGTAAAGCACTCAAATAGACAAGGCATCTTTTCCACTCTTAACCTGCGTTGATGCCAGGGGGGGAAATATTTTTACGCTTGTTACCGAATGCAGCCAATATTTTCATTCTCCCTTGGCTCCTAGCACTGCCACAGTCTTTGTATTTCCAACGAGTTGACATCTTTACTTTCCCTCTTTCTTCCACATGTAAAATAATATATTTACATAACACCCCGACTGCATTTCAATTCAATTGAATGCTTCTAATCGACTGGAGAGTTTTGGCCAAATTTGATTTTGAGTTGTATCAATCGGGCAGAACTAAGAACAAGGTATTCATACTTCTGAATTTCCAAAACGGTTGAAGGACTTTTTAAAACATGTTCCACCCACCCCATTTCTTTGCCAGCAAAGAACCTATACACTACAATACAAAAATAAATGCTATCTAATTTAACTAGAACATAAATTTAATTTACAAAAATGGGTGGAAAAAAATTATTACAATATATTTAATTATAAACTATAATTGTGAATCAATGTAGTAAAGATGAGACAACATACATAATTACGAATACAATTGCCACAGATAATAAAAGTTCAAATTCTTACAGAAATTCTTTTGAAAGTACACTAAGATGATAGTCGTCACAATCAAATATGCTGAGATGTATTATGTAATCCATTTCTTTTTTTTTTTATTTTTAAAATATAATCATCAACAATAACAACATAAAAATAAAGCAATCAAAATAAATTAGAAAACCCATGAATACAATTTCTTAACTGCTCCTTTAGCCTTCAGTACAGTTACGTTGTTGCTACTACCTGACAATAAGTGTCATCACTCGTTACAGCTTTCATTTCAAACCCAACTTTAAAAAGAAAAATAGCAGAAGACTAGAAGCTAACTTCATTTCCTGGGTCATGGTCATATCACAGCCAGATGCAGAGTAAAAAAATTTGACTATAAATATATTTAACTACTCTACATTATCATTAATATATATATATATATCTATACAAGCAGTATTTTATTAGTTTTGAAATAAGAAAATAAAGCATATATATTATTTATATATGAATATTATGAATAAAAGGAATGCGAAAGGGGAGTATGAAGGTTAACCACACTCTCGAGTGAAATCACATTCAGACAGAAAGGAGCAACCCCAGTAATCCCACAACTGACTCTACTATAAAACAGACTATCAGTATGTTTAATGTCCCAAGGTCGAATTTTGGCAAAATATTAACAAGCTTTAATGTACCATTTTGTGAAGTTTTGTATAACCACTCGTTAATGGGAGTATAAAGAGACGGTGTCAAACATACATATTTATGTATACATTCATTGACTTTACATCTCTATTCTTCTATGTTGAACAAAAATATTTGGCCTATTTATCTGAGGTTGTATAGTCATTATGGTATATTAGCTTAAACAAAATTTAAATATTCAGAAAATCCCAATCCATGAGGTCTAATCACTCTTTTTTTTAAGTTGAAAATTCTTTCCAGTATGAAAAATGTGTAAAACATCAAAAGTGATAGAAGATTTGTGGGAGGATGATGTAAACATTAAGATTACCCTGCAAATGATGCATTGCGACTAGGCATGCTTTGAATCAACCATTAACAAATGAATTTGGACTGACAATGTTTGTTTTCCACTATACTTCTGGAGATGAGTAATAATTTAAAAAATTATTTCTAAGAAGAAAAAACAACCCAACCTACCAGCTCTTCATTATAAACTATGCTGTTATGCTGTAGTATGTTAGCATCAAATTTATAATGTGTAAGGTACCAGGTCAAAAGGCTGTCGTGTATATTTTAGTCAATATTTTTACAATTCGGAAAAGAAAAAAAAAGTAGCGCTTCATTCTTATGTCTTCTCCACATTCCCACTCCACCTACGAATACCTATCATCCTCTCCATAACCTATCATATTTTCAAGATAGAACAAAGCTAAGTTTCAGTCAGAAGGAAAAAGGGGTGATCCACCAATTCTCAAAAACTCAAAATAAAGGTACGTTTACAATTGCCTCTTTCAAATTGGATATGACCTGAATCAACATCATTCTATCTTTCACAATGAAACAGTTACATGCTGCTATTATTACATGAATAACCAATCAGCAAAACTCCTAAACCTCACATACATAATCAAGCCATTCATTAAAAGAACACAAATCAGCCTTGTAGAAGAAAGAAATTGATTTTTTCAAAGAAAAAAAAAAGCATTCGAAAGCTGAATTTTTTTTTTCTTCAAATCATGTCATGGTATACCAAAATACCATTTTAGGGGACAAATGTCCTGTAGATGAAAAGTTTGTGGTTGTGAGCTTGTTGTGTATATTTACATTATATAAAATGCTTTTCACAATGAGAATAGGTACTACAATCATGAAAATTGTATTGAGTCACTCAGTGTTAATTTCCTTTTCTTTTAAAATCACATTCTCAGATTAAAATCTTTCTGAAAATGTAACTTTGGATCTGTTTGTTTTCTCAAACTAAAATGTGAAGTAAAATACTGTACGCGTCCACCAGCAAAATAACAACATGGCTTTCATTTAAAAGGGGGAGAAAAAAAAAGATGACGAGAAGAAAGAAGTATTGAATTGACAGGAGGTACTAAAGATATTGATACATGTACAGATTTAGCGAGATAGACAAGAATTGACTTTTGGAAGTGCATTAATAATAAACAAAAATAATCTTAATTAATTAACCACATAAGATGAGTCAAGGTAAAAAATTTATAAAAACTAACAAACACCTAAAGCTGATTAATTCCTTTTTTAAAATGCATGTCAAAAATAGAAGTGGGCGCACGTCATAAAAAGTTACAACACTGACAATTATCAGAATATTTATAGTATAAAGTGAAAATTACGTTAAGAAAACCTGGCACAAATTCCCACCACATAGACAAAATGCTGACCCAAAAAGTACACAATCACACAGCTTGAGGAATTTAGAGAATGGCCAAGCTTGGTCCAAATTTATACAAATTTGAGTTTTAGTTAGTGTGGTTACAAAACCATTATCGTTCTCAATCACCCAATCCTAGCACATCATCATTCTTCATGAGAGTTACTGTTTCGTCCTTTCTATGCGTGTTAGGGAGCAGGTTGAAGGGGTATTTTGCAGCAAGATGATAAATCTGTAAATTATATCTAATTTTCAAAATCATGACTTACGTGATCTTGATTTTTAACACATGAAATATCTTTAAAAACCTACTGAGTGTCATTTAATCTCGGAAAGTGCCCATGTTAGAAGATGACATTGAATAGTAAACGTTTGTCTGTAAGGAAATATGACCAATGAGCTCTGTATGAAATTTTGCTGGTGATGGTGATGATTAATAGGTGAATGGTCTCTCATTCTTTCGTCTACACATCCACAACCATTTTCTTGTGAACGTCCATACTGCCAACAACCTGTAAATGAAAGCCAACATAGGAGAGTTGAATCAAATGAAATTCTTCCAAGGTCATTAACCTAATGGAAAGTTCTAAAAAAGGATGACACTGCTTCAGTCGTCTATCACCAACATCAAACTTTACCCCTCCTATCATGCACTAGTGTCCCTTAACATCATGAGTCATTGGTAACAACATTAATATTATAATCAGGAAATTGACAAAATGTGTTTCTTGAGATGGGATTATGGCATTTGCCTGACGAAAGTGACAATTCTTTCACTTAAAATAGTAATGCATCTCAGCAAAGTAGAATTTTTGGGGAGAAAAAAGGGTGTCATTTTGATTATGAGACCAAAGAGTACATCCAGGTTTGATGTTGATTCTGCCACAAGTTCAAACATGCAATCAATGTTCACAAAAAGTCAAGATGTAAGATTTATCAATTTATAAGTTTTAGATGTTTAGCTCTCGACTCTCATGTAACAGTGAAAGACAAAGTAACGATTGATAAAGACAGAATGCTCTGCTGTAATCACTTTTACAGCCAGAAAAATCATAATCTCATGTGACGCACCATGAAAAAATGGAAGTGTGAAGGATGAAAACTACATTTTACAAAAATACAATGAATGTGTATGTAAGTAGTAAAGTATATAAAACAAGACAAAAGAGAAAATGAAAAAAATAAAAGACGTAGATAATATTTACCGAACAAAATTCTTCAAATGATATCTTCCCATCCCCGTCTGCATCAGCATGAATGATGGTCTTGTCTACTATCTGCTGCAACTGTGTGTCTCTGAGGTTGTTTCCCACCATCATCTTTAGCACTTGAAAAAGTTCTCCGTTTGAAATGTAGCCATCTTTGTCCATATCATATATCTTGAAAGCAACTGGCATTAAATGGAAAATCAAAATTATACATATTTCATCTACTGCTACTTGTCTTGAGCTGTTGTTGGTAATAATAAAAGTTTGAATCTAAATTCCTTAACACTTTAAATTCCTTAAATACTTGGCAATCAAAACGTTAATTAATCATGATGAACTTGAGTAAAAATTCATGTTAACACTGAAAAAAAATGCCTCTGAAATAGGTCAGCATGACATTTCAGAAAACTCAAAAAGTCATGGCCAGGTGGGTGCTAACAAAGATTTACAGCTGCTTAGTCTAATGTATCTAAACACTCAATGCCTTCATGAAAAACAATCTAAAAAACAAACCATCTGTGTTTATCAAATCACAATAATTTGGGAAATGATTGTTAATGAAACCCTGTAACATGTTTATATGAGTATAACGTCAACGGTGACAACTTGAAGTAAGTTCTCTCTGCTCCCTTCAAAATTAAATGCATGAAAACAAAATCAAAAGAAACAAAAATAAGCAAGGAGCTTCAGTCTCAGTTCTGGCGAATTTTCATCCCTGGATTGTCAGTGGTATGATCTTTTAAAATATGATAAGATAGCCTTTATTAAATTGATCCATCCTGGAAATTATGTTGAACATAGCGCTGATCTAGTAAATCTTTTATACTCCCACCACTCACTCACATTGACATAACTTCATTCACGCTTAGCATTACATTGTATAACATTGGCGTAATGAAAAGCACATCTCTACATCACAGCTATTTCATTGTCTAAAAAAACAAAAGTATCCAAACATTTCCAACCTTGAGACAAATATAAAATGATCATGGCGAGTCATACTTACATCTTAACTTGGATTCCTTGTCTCCTTTTACACTAAACTGGGAAATTCCCTCTATGAATTCTGAGGATAAAATAAAGCAAAATTACAATATATCCTTATCACAGACTGACCACATTTCAATAAGCCCAAGAAGCAATCTAGTAACATTTTGCTAACAAATTGTACATAATTTCAGTCCTACAACATAAAAATCAGGTAAAATACATACAGTATTATTCCCATTATAATTGTGTATTTAAAACAATGTTAGGGTAAAATCATTTAGTTCACAAGCATCTGATATACCGGAAGAGTTGCATCTCTCAACTCCAGTTTTCTAAGACTATAAATCCATCTCAACATGATACATGTGGGAAGAAATATAGGAGCAAACCATGAGGTGACCATAGCTACATCATGCAAGGTGACAAGTTTATGTATGTGTCTGGAGGGTGATAGAGCGATCATCTTTATCTTCTTATTTGGATTTTTGTTTCTATGTCAGACGAATAGAGCTTGAGCACAGTTGGTTGCCCAATGAAGACTGATTTGAAATTAATCAGAAAAGTTTTGGATTGTCCTGTAGCATATTTACTACTGGCCTGAACGACTTTTAGTAATCTCAAACGTTTCTTAACTTTTTTGGAGAGAGTGCACATGATGACAAATGACAAATTGAGAAGGACATTGTCAGTGAATCATATTTTTGTTCACATACCTTTAAAGTCTACTTCTCCGTTACCATCTGTATCAAATATATCTATGACCCGTTGAACCAAAGGATTTTGATGGAGTTCTGGTAAAGACATGAATTCATCTATGCTCAATGCTCCAGAATTGTCTAAATCAAGTTTCCTGAATCGTTTGCCTAATCTTTTGATCTCATCCATATCAACTGAAATAAAGAGACAAAAATTACAACATGGAATGACAAGTTTACTCAAAATAATATAATACCATTGAACAAAATATTACAAAAAATGTCATGATTAACCCTTTTAAATGCAATTTTCTATTTACATACAATGTCATCAATTTGAAAACAATTTATAAATATATACTGTGTGCATAAAACAAATGTGATGATAATAATGTAAATGTTGTATACCGAAAAAAAACCAACTCTTTTGTGTTTAACTTTGGCACATATTTTGACATTTGGGAATTTCAAACTGACAGTTATGAGAGAACAATTTAGACATTAACCATACTGTGTTGAAAAAACCCCAAACCCTTTACTTACATGTGGAACATAGTTCCATTGGAAGGCTGTTTTCGTTGCCCTGAAAAAAAAAAGGAAAAAGATTTCAGAGACTTAATTCACATCACGTACATAGAACATAATTGAAATCAAATAGGCCTAAGGAAGCAAACTGGATTCGACTTAGACATTGGATTTACATTCAAGCAGTGAATGTGATTTTGGCTCCTTGTTTTCTTTCAATTTGAATGTCTTTTCAAATTCCTCCGATATCTCACTTGAACCTGAGGTATCATAAAAATAAGTACCTGCTGATAGCTAGGTTAAGAAATTTGCCATAGAAGACTAGTGCCCTATCCACACGTCACTACCAGTGAAATGATTGCGAATGTTTTTGCATTTATCCCCTGCAACCCCACCCACTTACTACTTCCACCTGAAATGAAGCTGATAGAAACAGTCAGCTTTAAACAGTTCAAGCCATAAGACATATTCCTTGGCATTATTTTAGGTGTGAAACACCACAGACTCATAAAACCTGGTCTGCCTCATCTGGTTGTCACCAGATCAGATGATCACAGAATATACTTATCCTCATTATATGGTGAATAATAAATTCCAGAAAGGAAAAGGAAAGAGAGAGAGAGAGAGAGAGAGAGAGAGAGAGAGAGAGAGAGAGAGAGAGAGAGAGAGAGAGAGAGAG